>OMLM01005771.1:108350-168524 GCA_900302695.1 Helostoma temminkii | reverse complement strand
ATTCTTTTACTACTTCTGGTTTCCACACAGGGTTTTATGCACAAATGTGTCTATATTAAATCATTTTACCCATTGGTGGATAAATAATGGCACTGCACAGATACAGCAGACAGTTCCTTCAAAGAAACAAAAAGACATAAAACATACTTTTGCTTTTTACTTTTGGAAAACTTTTTTTCCTCAAAGGTAAACACAAAGTGTGAAAAAAATGCTGTACCAGAGAAAAACAATTCCTGTTTGCCTCTAATGCAACTGTAGCTGTCCAGTGCCGACCGCAGTTCACTGCACTGCAGCAGCTTTAGCAGTAAGCTATCCCTGGGAGATGTGTCATTTAGGAAGAAGCAGCAGGTTGTGCTCAGCTAAATGACAGTGCCGGCCATTAGCAGGGCCTAATTAAGACACACTAATTACGGGTGATGGAGTGAGTGCTTTGTAAGGCCGTCTTTAAATAAATAATGAATACATAATCATTGTGCTTAAACAAGCCGCTTGAGCTTAAACAGTCACAGGCCTCTGGGCCTGGGGGGTAAATCATGGAGCAAAGGAGAGACAGATACAGAGATCTGTGGTGATGCATCACGGGAGCTGTTAAGGCCTGAAAAAATGGTTTTATGGCTTTTAAATATTCACTACCGATGCCTGCATGTTTGGTCGGAGGTGCTCAGGGGAGACTTTGACTATGATGAGGTTGTGATGCTTTTTCTTGCATATACTGTACACTTGTATAACACGCTGTAGACATTACTATTTGAAATAATAAATCAACAACTGATAGAAACTCCTCTGTCCAATGCAATTTATCTTTGTTAGTCCTGCTTGAATGAAAAAACTGTCTCATCTCTATCTATGTTACCTTTTAATGTTTGCCTGAATGTCTAATTCTTTTCATTTGCTATTCATTTCCCTGCTTGGATGTTGTTTTGTCTGTCTTTGTCTGTCCAGTGTGCTAGGTTTTTCTCTGTCTAGTCTGTCTTTCTGTCTAAAACTCTGACAAGCTTTCTGGAGCTAGACATCAATGTAAATGAGGTCTCAGGGAACAAATTGTTTGTCTGGCCCCGTTCTGCTCTCTGTCCTAGTCAATAAGTCAGCGTGACCTCAGGACTTCACACTCCTGTGACTGCCTTCAAAGTTTCATCATGAACTCACTGGCAATCTACTTGTCTTCTCCCATCCTCCTCCTCGTCATTGCTGTTTCTTTTCCCCTTTTTAAAACTTACAAATTCTGACATTTAACTTCTTTTTTTTCTCCATAATTATCTCACTTCTAAACTGTTCTAAAACTATGCGTTCCATTCTGTTACTTCATTTTTTGTCCATCTTCTTACCTCACAAACTCAGAAATAGCTTAAGTTAAAGACAAGGACATAAAAAACTGATTGAATATTTTACTCGCACTGCGAATAATATGGAGCTCTGATGAAAAAGATGCCATTTCACTCACATAAACAGAACATGCCCCTCTTTAGATTACGTCTCTTTGTGAGCGTATCAGTCGGAAAAAGAAATGTGTGGGTAAATGATCATGGCTTGAGAAAATGAGAGTTTTGCCTACCAATAAAACATCAATTTACAGTGTAGGTGTAATGCACCATGTCACCCCGATGGTGCTCTTGAACATAAACCTCCAGGAGTGTGTAGGAGTCACAAATCTAAATTGCATCATTAACACCTAACATAATATCTTTTATCTCTTTCTCCTTGTCCTTAAAGAACAGTGTTGATCCTAAAACAGTCTCTGTGTGATCCAGCACCACTGATTAAAAGTGCTCATGGGGACCTGGGACTGCAGATGAATTGAAAGATGAAAGGAAGAGGTGTCCATCCACAGCATGTGATCAAATGCTCTTCTCCTTTAAGCAGCCCACTACACCCTTTGAGGAACTAGCAAGAGGCCAGCAAAGGATAGCAGAGATGGCCATTAGTTACAGAACTGACAGCATAGTGACAGAAAGTTTTAACTGGTGGCCAAGCATCCTAATAAGCTTAGAGGGGCTTGAAAGGATAACATAATGAGCTGAAAATAAAGGAAATACAAAGGCTACCTCCCCATTCATCTCATCCGAACAGTTCAGTAATTCAGTCAATGAAGATGAGTCTGAGGCCTAAACAGAGGAGAGGATGTTCACAGATGTTATGTCCAATTATTTCATGCACAGACTATTGGCTGTTATCTTTGCAGTCTCGGGGCCTAATGTCTAAAAGCATTTTAAAGCTAATACCATAATAAAGCCCTAGCTATAAATCTTATAGCATTTATGGGACATTTCCTAAAAGCAACATAAGTTCCTTGTACCAAGTTATCTTAAGAACTTACTGTACATTACCGGAGGGAATGACAAAGGGACTTATTTATAGTTTATGGTTTTGTTTATTTAATTTAATGATTCTATACTATGATGGAGTGTTGTATCCAGTGGGGAGCTTTAGACTTAAGTACTTATAATAAATATCTCTATTGTTTAACATATGGAAAAACTAAAAATTATTTATTTATCCTATCTTTACTGATACAATTAAAAAGAGGTGTCCATGATCATAATCAATCAGTTATTGAAATGACTTTTCCACTGCATGTTTGGCATATGTATGTATACGTATTTTATGTCTCTTCAGTATCTATCAGGAATTTATATTAATATGCACTATGCATTATGTGCAGCCAAAGTTAAGACATTGTAAATCTGTATTTGGATAGGTTTACACCAGTGAAGCAGGTTTTGATTGGTGTAATCGTTCCTGCTCATCATACTGACCTTTAAAAGATCCCTCCTAATGATGGGGACAAATTCCAGTGTGGCTACAAACAAACAAACTTGTGCAAATAACTTGTGCAAAGATAATTATCAAATTTACTTTAAGGTTAACATAAAAAGGGTTAGGGTTAAGTCTTCTTTTTATTCAAATGCAAATCAACAGGAAAATTGAAAGAGAGAATTTTGGACTTACAACACTAAGTTTGGATAATTTCCACAATTTTAATTATATCCATTAAACATGGCTAAATCCTGATATTAACTTTAATGTTTGCATCACCTGCACAGAATAGAAACAGTAAATTCTGTTCCAAATCACTTACATTAAAGTTAAATCAGGAAGTGATCTTCTAATTGCCTATATAAACAGAACAAATATTTACATTACATATGGGCTCATGACTATTATTTTAAGACCGACATTTGCTATCAGTTCAGTAAATACAACCTTGCTTCACTACACTTAGCATCCCAGGATAATTCAACATGCTGAATCAGCTGAAAATCCATGAACAGGGGTCTTACTAGTGCCAGTTCAGTACAGAACTACTGCAAAAACTAGGGCAGTGGTCCAACATAGTGGTTTTGTGACAAACAAAAATCTGATATTGAAGCACTGTAAGTGTGATCATTCAGATCATAGGGCTAAGAAGGTTTGGTTTTTCCCTAAATAAATGAAATCATCATTTAAAAACTGCATTTTGTATTTAATCAGGTTATCTTTGCGTAATATTAAAATTTGATGATCTGAATTTTGATGATCTGAATCATTTAAGTGTGACAAATATACAGAAAAAAAAAATCAGCAAGGAGCAAATACAAAAAATGCTAGTTGTAGCATTTATACTTTGACTTTGTCCAATCCAAGGAAAAATGGATGCCGATTTAACTGAAAAATAAATGTAATGTCTAGTGTTTGCTATTCCCTCACACTCCCATAGAAGGAATAATGCTTGCCTGGGGCTACTATACTGACTATGCAGCATGTTCAGGGCACACATTACACGGCTGGCTCTGTGTACATTTATATCCATGACTGAAGTGTATGTGCCACGCCGCAGCTGTATTCTGCATAATTCATGATGTGTCAGAGTTCTCCACTAGCTGGTGTCTGTCTGTCAGCACTGCGTGTCCCCTGTCCCTTCCCATCCATTCCCCATGAATGGTAATGACAAGTCAGCAAGCGCGCACACACAGTTACAAAAAGACCATAACAGTCGCAGATACAAAAACAGCCAACACACATCCACATACTTGTAGAATTACAGAAAAAAGTACACAAAATACGACATGTTTCCACAACTCAACACAAAGAATAACAACAATCTAAAATAGGACAGCAGTTTGACAGTCCACAAACTGTTAGCATCTTCTTATATATCAGTGTGTGTGTGCACGCACATAGGTGTGCGTGTGTGTACACGCACTGCCTTGAAGAGCTCCTGTTCGGTGTCTTATGACAGGCCGTCAGTCTGCCGCTGCAGCAGCAGGAGTGGTGGAGTCCCTGGGGAGGCCTCTAAAAGCTCACAGGGTTCTGGGGGTGGGGAGCCCAGACTTAGTGAAAGCTTTTCCATGTTCATTCACCCAACTCTACTTCTCCTTCTTGTACAGCAGCCAACTCCTCCAGCCTCATTCTGCATCCAAATGCGGGCAACACTTTCTAACCCCTACCCTCTAACCACCCATCTCTCTCCGTGTATTTCCCATTCCGTCGCAGCATCTGTCACTTCTTCCCCAACATCTCTTTATCTTCCTTTCCACTTCACCTCATCTCACCCTCCTCTTAGTCGTTACCTCTCTTCTCTCTCTCCACGAATTTTGCATCTGTCAGTCTACACAAACATCTCCATTCCTTCTCCCCAAACTGTTGTTCTCACTCCCCCTCCTTCTTCCTGTCCTTCAACCAGTAGAGCAGCATATCCAGTACATTAACCTTCATACATCTCTGTGAGCTTCTTCTGTAGGCACTTCCTTTACTGGGAGCTCCTGTCACTCTGAGGAGGCAGTAAGTAGGACCCCTGTTCACAATGAATGACTGGTGAAGTCTCTAAACAGTGCCAGAGGCTTTACCCCTGTAGCAAGGGGCCCTGATGATGGTCCTGGACTATAAAACTAGAAGAAGAAAAACACACACGAGAACGGTAACTGTCACAGACGAGATGGGGAGGTAGTTAGATTGCAGGAGGGGGGAGAGAGATAGACATGCACACAGCGGCAGCTGTTGTGGTGACAAACATCTTGTCGCCTGAGGCATGAGGAGTGGTTAAAAGTTTTGGTGTGCATGTGAGCATTTGTTTATGTTTCCATCCCTGAATCTCAAATTCTAATCAGCCTCAGTGATGAGTGGAGAGGAGCCTAAAAACACACTGATCCCTGAGCCTCCAATTATCGTTCCCTGATTCCCCTCATGGTGTGATTAATAAACAGACAGCTATATTTGTGGGGAATATTGTGTGCGAACATTTTTTTGCCACATTTAATGGAGAATACATCATCTTAAGGGTTTGGTTTACCCAAAGTAAATATAACATTTTCTCACTTGCTTCTAATGGTATCTATGTGTGTAATTAGGCATCTGCGCCCACGTCAATACAATGCAGGTAGGTGGATTTTTGCTTGTGGTGCCCACAGCACCAAAAATATCACATTTCAAGAAATACTTCTTGTATATACTGAAATAAATATATATACTATAAATATGAAACCAAGAGATGGTTAAAAAATACTTATCATCAAGTTCACTATATAGCATATCTTTAAGATGGTTTATTTAGATTCTAGAAAGGTAAATGTTATTTTTTATTTTAACTTTAAATCCATTGTCGCTCTTTCTGTGGTCCATTAGACATAATTGATATTTTTGTTTATTATACCCTTAAATTAATGTGAACATTTTAAGGATTTGTTATAGTGCTGCAAATATGTTTTCAATGTGAGAAACAACCATATAACAAAAATGTTTAATTATTTAGAGAAATCTGTAAGCCATTTTTGGGACTCATTTACTGATATTGGTTGTTTGAGCTTTCAAGGAAATCAATGTCCATTACTAATTGTGACATATTCATCTACGGTGTGTTGAGCACAAAGTGTAACGAGGGAGCCAAATATGGCTGCGAAAATTCTCATGTGAGTGATTGAAGCTTGTACTTAATTCACTTGTGTGATTATTTGACCCTGTGAATGACCCTGCGGAGCCAATGCTGATTAGTTTTGCTTTTAGTCATGTACTGTAGCGACTATAACAAAGGCTTTCAAACTTTTGGTGTTAAACAAAGCAGTGCGCTTTGTCATTTTAAGGAATTTAACCCCCTTTGTGTGAATGGAGATATCCATTACTTAAAGACAAAACTAATGTATTTGTAGAGTTATATTTTGAGATATCGAGTAATGAAAAGGATCACCTTGAACAAAACACTCTTAGATGTTAGATTTTTCCTTTTACAGACTATTCTGCAGCTGTTTTTGAGACGCAGAACAGTCAGAACAGAGAGGAAAGTGAGAGAGGGAGACAAAAAGAGAAAGGCCAGGATCTAAAACACTATACATGTAGAGGGTAATGAAATGTGTGATTGCTTGGACTGTGCCATTCCTCAGAAACTTCTCTGCTGCAAAATTGGGAGGAGGATAAGTCATTATAGTTTAGGTGTGTTAACACATTCTCTGTAGCTCTCACATACACATACTCTTTCACTCCTTCCTCAGCATCTCCGAGCAGCACCGTGGGGAAATTCATTTACTTTAAGACGGGCAGTAAAAAGGACGCCTCGTAAAAAAGGTCCTTTATGTGCAATCAATACCTGGACCAATGGCTGAGCTCAGAGTTTGCTTCACTCAAACACAAGCGCACAGACGCCGAGAACTGTCATGACTTTCTAGTAGCTCGGCCGCTTGTCTCCTGAAGGACACTTCACAAAAGGTTGAAACTGGTTATGTGAAGGGAGGTGCTGCAATAGATTAGACATACAGTGCATCTAGCACAACCACATGGATTATAGTCTTTTTCTGTTGCCTTAAATCACCAGCACTGCAGGGGAAACACAAGGATAGGGATCCAAAACCCATCTTATCACAATGTTGTGTTTGATATATTTCCATGCATGAGGGCATATAGTGACACGGGTTGTAATAAACACAAGCTGACTTAAGACTGGGTTAAGCTATCACGCCTTATCAGATATACTCAGAAGTTTGTGCAGTTGTAATTTGGAGCCTATGAGGAGGAATGCCACTCTGATTAATATGGGCTGCGATATGAGGTAATTCCCGTTCTGTAGCAACTGCCGTTTAAATCCTCCATCAGGCTGTTGGAAGAGGTACAAGCTCATTATTCACCATGGAGTGCAGACCCACACAGACTGACGCATTCATGAACACACACCCAGCCGCAAACACATTCACAAACACATAGTGAATGTAGTCGCGTCACATTTAAACCACCTCACCATTTCCATATCAGGTTTTGTCACAGTCAGAGCAAAGACAGCTACACAAAGTAAGTATAATCACTGTCTTTTTAAACAAGTGTCCAGATGTACCGAGATAACCAAAGCAACAACTCTGATCCTAAATACTTTTCTGCAGTAATCCTTACTCCTCCTTCCCTGCGTCCTCTTCCTGTTGGAGCTGAAGAACGTAAAACACCTCCTCATGTTACATCACCTTTTCTTTCTGTTTCTTGTGTTTTCTTAAACATTTAGCCAAAAGTCTTCCTTGAGCTGTTTTTGAGGAGAGAAATCCAGTGCAACTAAAATGAACTCTTACCTGTCTCACATCTTTTCCCAGTAAATCCTTGTTGGCAAACACAGTTGTTAGGTGAGACGCAGGTTCCCCCGTTCTGGCATAATCCGTCACACATAGCTAGAGGTAGACCAGAAAACAGCCATTACTTACTAAGATTAACGAGCTTTAACTATGTAATTAGACCAGCAGCAGCATATGTATTTGCATACAGAATACGAGCTAATTTGGTGATGTGATTCATTACAGGCTTGCGTGAAACTATTTCACATGATTAATACATCTCACCAAGGTTAATTCAAATATATTCATTATTCATGGGTAGATTATTAGTTAATGTGAAGTTGACAGAATGCAATGAAGCTGCAACGAAATTGACAGAATGCAGCAAAAATTAATAAAATACAGTACACAACAAAACTATAGCCTCCTGGTTGACCGATTAAACCATAAAGATAATGGAGACATTTTACGGGTCCTTCTATATCTTTGATGACAGACTAGATTTTCTTGGGAATGGATGAAGCCAGACTTGCACAAATCTGTGGAGACGTGTTTTACCATTTTTCACTGATGATTTTTTTTTCTCTTTGCTGGAGGTGTCTTTGCTGTTTACAAACAATTAAAAGTTTCTAGAAGATTCAAGTCGACATACTTGATCAAGTCATAGTGTGTGTTCGGCATTATTGCCACATTGGTAATAGCTTTAGGCATCCTGAGACTGGGAGTCATCTTTTCATTCAATGTTTGGATTTACAAACTTAACTTCACTGTGCCTCTGTCATATAAATTTTCCACTAGATCACTGGTAGATCAGTCACCGAAACATCAGTTTCTACAGATAATCCTTCTGCAAGTCAAAAGCATTTATCTGTCTGTTTTTCAGTGTAACGTTGAGTGAAGAGTGAATTCTGCATGGCATCATTTTTTAAGGACAGTAACTGTGCCTTATTATATTATTATATATATTATTATTATGTATTGTGGTTCCTCCTGCTTGCTCTGGCGTCCTCTCATCTTAAGTCTCACAATCTTAATGGCACAAGAAAAATCTCACAATTTATTTTATTTAATTTAATTTAAGTTTATCCATAGCCACAAAGACTAAAGCCGCAGGATGTGTTTAATAAGTTAACTGATACTCATGTTTAAATCAGTGCAGTTCCCCTTTAAATAAATTTCTAATCACATGATTGATAACCCAGTTTAGGTCAGGTCAGTTTTCTAGTAGGAACACAGATTATAAATAGAACAGCAAACTCAGAGGAGCACTCATTAACCTTAGGTCGCAGAAGCCTTTTCAGATGTGCCCATGAGAGTAGAACCACACATGGTGCTGATTAGAGCGTGGTAACACCAAACATCACAAATATGAGGTGATTCAGCTTTACAGCACACTTTTGAGTTTGCATCAACGACAAAGATCTGTAACTAGGACATTTTGAATGCACATCCCTGGATTATAAGGTGAAATATCCCTAATTTTATAGCTGATACATCTTTTAATTTTTCAGAACAGATTCATGTATAAATAAATAAACATTGTCTGTTGATGACCAGTACAAAACCTAAATTATGAAAATGTACATAAAAGCCAAAGATATATGTGTGCACAGAGGTGTATTACCATTAGCTATGGAAACAGGCAGATTTACTGGTCTCTTGTAAATCCTTATGGGCGGGACACCTTACACAGTAAATAACACAACTAACACAGTGATGCCTACCTTTGCAGACTGTCCCATTACCAGTGTAGCCGGGCTTACAGGAACAGCTGTGGCCTCCAACCATGTTGAAGCACAACGCATTTTCATCACAGTTGTGGAGTCCACTGAGGCACTCGTCATGCTCTGGAGACAAGACCATACAATAGACATCATTCTCAATGAGTTTTGAGTCAAAGTGTACATACAAGGGCATTCTATATTTAAGAAGTAGGAAAAAAAACAGCAGCAACAAGTCAGAAAATGTCTCTATTACATCTGTAAGCCACTTTCACTATCAATAAAATAATGCCTGAAAAAAAGAAAACAGAATGATTATTTCTCTTGTAAATATGAGGAATGATCGCTGCCAGATGGTAATTTGTTTTAGTTTCCATTAAGGACACACATGATTTCAGCCTCAGTCTTGGATTAAATGACTTGAAAGTGGATCGCTGTGAGTCTAATAATAAGACATCAGTGACAAACAGCTGACTGGAAGACGAGTTATTTCTCGATCTCCAAACATGATCTGTCATAAAAAATGTTTCAGATGTTTGTTTGGCACAATATTTGGAATAGAACTGTCTAGATAACTCTGGGCTTTTTAGCAACTAAAAATAAACTGCATACATTTGCACATGTACTGTGTATTTACAGCATGAGATGACCAATAAATGTGCTGTATGTTCATTTATGAGCCACTGAGCGTTGCAAATTGGCAGTTTCATATAAACATTGGCACAAATGGCAGTTTGATAAAAAAACATTAACGAAATGTCCCTTTAGAACATGAATTACTGGAGACATACAATTTTGTGGTACTATACTGTACTATGCTTATGAAAATAATTTGAAATAAATTAAATTTCAGATAGTATCTACTATAAATCCCTATAGTCTCAATAGAAGAAGAAGAATTATTTTTACTATACTGTTTGACATTATGAACTAATAAAACATACTCTTAACAATTACGGTTAATTACTCTGAGTGTCTTGAGAATTTTTAACAGGCATATTGAATTAACATTGTTTAGTGTGTTTTTGTTACTGGTTACCAGTGGTGATTGAAAGTGGATTTTTAAGTCTTATTATATTATAACCTATAATACAAAAATAACAATAAACTATTTTAACTAATAAGGAATACTTGAAAATAAAAAAACAAGTGTAGTAAATAAGCTAATTTGCAGCTGCAGGGGGGACGTTTCCCTACTTTTATGTTGCTATCCCACCCAGAGTCTCTACACTTGATTCTTGTTATTTTAGCTGTCCTAAAGGTTATAGCCTCTAGGACAAAAAACTAACTCTTCTTGAACAATTCCACTTTCTAATTTCCAGATAATTACATCTAATGCCACTGCTGAGTGTCAGACTTATGAAGCAACCTTTTGCATTATTAAACTGGACACTAGTGTTGTAGTACTCGAGACTTTTTGAAGGTCTTGGTCTCAACTCAGACAAAGTGGACTAGACCAAGACCACAACCTAAGGGATCAGTATATTATATGTTATCATTACTGTGATTTACAATCCTGCTTAATGTAATTTCTATAAGTGTTGATCATTCTAGGCTTTATTTTGTCAGTCACTGACTGCATTAAATACCAGGATCCAGAAGATGCTTTATACTGATGCTAGGAGTGTGGGCTTGTCAGGAAGTCCTGCTGGGCTACTGTTGACTGAATGTTAATTACACTTGTCCTTTACATTGTAGTTTGCAGTTCTTATTTTTTCATGTCCTCCTGGTTATTCATTGAGTCACATCAGCAGATATGTTAAACCATGAGTGTGTAGGTGGTGTAATGACAACATCACGTGGGATGCTTTAAAGCTTTGTCATTCTAAAAGAGAATACACTTATAAAAAAGCATCAGGTTATGGGAGTCAACCCTGATATAGCATTTACCAAAAAATGGCCATGTGTCTGATCTTGTGTCTTTGACTTGATACAGTCTGGTCTTGGTAATGGTTGGTTCTGACTTTATCCTCGAGGTCCTCCACCATGTTTGTTTGAATGGTGTGATGTTTTTATTTTCAATACCTCCTGCAACCAAGACACCTTAACTACAAAGGAAACTGAAAAACTCATTGATATTGACTTAATATGTAAACTAATAAGTTTTAAGAAGAACCAAGTAGAATGGCAGAGCATGTAAGGCCTCTCTTTTGGCATGTAAACAGGCCTCTGAAAACAAAGGCAAATCTTTATCTTTCCTAGACAAACAAAAAAAATGATTTTGTTTATCTATTGTGTTTGGAGAATCACATAAGTATTGCTTTCTGATAAGTTCTTGCTTATCCATCAATACATCAGCTGCAATGTGGAAAGAGTTGCTTGGAAACTTTTCTTATTTCATAACTCTATATTCAATCACGCCAACAAAGAACTCACACAAAACCTAATAATAAAAGATCTATCTTCTTTGATTTAACAAAAGAATTTCACCTTAAGCTATTTCATATTTTAGTCAGAAACATTTTCATTTTGTTTAATTATGTGTTAATATTGCAGAGAGAACTTTCAGAGGCTGCTAGATGAACGAACACATTTAAACCGAATCACTTTCACAGTCAAAACACAAACATAAAGACTCAAGTACTAATCCGGGGGCAACAGTTAAGACTATTTTCTTTTCTGGGCAACAGTGGATCTGACAGAGAATGGAAATATGAATTTGTCTCAGCTGTTTGGCCTTGCACATTTTGTTCTGAGACTGTAAAATTTCTAGCGGCTCCTTCACCAACAATATTTCTGTGTGTAGTACCTATTTACCTATATTATGTATTTGTCCCACAACTTGTTGTGAAAGATGTTGATATCCGGGGACAGAGAAATGGCACCCAAAGAGTGAGAAGATCAGAAATCTGAAAGCTTGTTGCAGGAGACCAGAGCAGCATCATCCATTTCCCTGCCTTCATCCAATCCATTATATCTCCTGAACAGACCATGGGCTCATCAAAATTGAAAGTGACATTGTGATGAGCTCCTCCATCGAGGGTATGATGCATGTGTGTGTGTGTGTGAGATAGATTGAAGGGCACTTAGCAGGGCCCGCTGCTCTGCTCTTGTTGCTGCATCACACAGACACACACACCTGCTGTTGGGCAGAATTAAAATCTGCTCATAGGCACATAAAACAGTAATAGGAGCTCAGGAGAGAGGAAAGAGTACAGGGTGTTTTTTTTCCCAAGGTCATATCTGCCAGAGCAGAAAACATCCAGCCATCAGTTTGTTCAGTCATAGCAGCAGAGCCAACATGTAACCCCTGAGTTTAGTATAGGGTATACTTTTATTTTATAATTTTGGTTATTTAGGAATTTATGCCTATTACACCCTTGCACTTAGAGTAGTGAAAAAAAAATTATAAATAAATTTCACGAAACTAAATCCCCAAAATGTGTGTTTGTGTGTGTGTGTGTGTAAGCGTGAGAGAGGTATTTCCTTGCTGACTGCTGCCTCTCAGGCTGCAGACAGATAAACAATCAATTATGTACAGCCTGTCACCAGGGATCTCTCTAGCTAGCAGTTTCTCCTCCTGCTTGACTCCCTCCACCTTCTGCCAAAACAACACCAGCCTCAGCGAGGTCTGACCATAGACTGCTTTCCACAAAATAATGTAGCCCCGGCTTTAACTCCACACTTTTTAGAAATTATATATCTACTATGTGATTCTCCTTTGTCTGATAGGTTGACAAAAAAAAAGAAAAAATGGCAACCTAACAATACATATAGATGCAATTACTTAGACTAATGTTTTTATCTGTTAAAGACAGACATATTATTTAATATTTTAACACCAAAAAAATAAAAATGTGCAACAACTGCACAATTATGGTTTCTAATAAATAACTCTAGCGCTTGTGAGAATAGCAGCCTCTACACTGAGTTTTACTTTGTTAGCTAAAACATGGATTTCATTGGAATAAATTTTGACATCTTTAAATGGTTCATTAAAACTAAAGTGAGCCATTATTTAGATTTTGTGTGACTGTTATTTGCACTATGAAGCACTGGAGTCATTATCTTGTTTTTATCCATTTGTTTTTGCGTAATCCTTTGACTCCAAGAAGAAAGATCACTGGACTTCAGAAATACTTAATATATTATTGTAGCAAAAGGAGAAAAAAAAACAGAGACAAGGAGAGGTATCAATGCAGTCCTGTTAGTCACGGAGAAGCATCATGGAAAAAGAAGCACAAACTCTGTTTGTCCAAATCCCCCCGAGCTGCCAGACCCTTTGAGTCTTCAGACTGAAAGTCATCTTTTCTGATACTTGTTGTTGACAAACCCCCTGCTCCACCTCTGGCCACTGTCCATTCCTTCTTCCCTCCCAATCCTTCAAGCCCCCCTACCATTCCTCTGCGTTAGGGGTTCAGGTCTGGTTATCACAGGATTAGAACAAGGACACACTCCCTGCATACACACCTTGGGCACAAGCGCATGCATGAACATGTACACCTAGTGCACAGCCAAACCTCAGGACAGCCTTCTTTAATAACATTCAAAGGGAGAGCATAACCAATCCTCTACCTTTCATGGATTAGCTGCTAATCTCACAGAGCGAGGAGCACCTCAGGCACTTTGGGGAAAAGATGAATAGTAGAGGGGAAGAAAGCAGAGGGATCTTGACCTTCAAGATCAAGGATAAAGTGTTTGTCAAAGAAAGGGGCAGAAGAAAGTCAGGGATGTTTCTTTTGCTAAAGGTTCCATTGGGTGTGTGTCAGGAAATGTGGCTGTACATATTTCATTTAAACAAGTACATGATGTCCACATGTTCCAGTCTGCCACCAGCTGGGATGTGAACCTGTGACCTTCCTCAGCGCAGGTGGTCATGATGTAAAATATGGACTTGTGTCCAGGCTTGCTAACGCCCTGATAAGCTGAAGAGAAATATAGCCAGGGCTCCATGCTGTTTCGTCTAGGCCTAAATCTGTGGATTAGTCCTTTAATCCGCTATTCTGCACATAAACACTGAGCCATGAAATAAACTACAGTCATCTTAATCCTCTTTACCAGCCAGACTGGTTCACATATGACACAGTAATGCATGTGGAAAAATGGCTATCAATACTGAGGCATTGTGCTGAGTTTGCAATACGTTAATTGAGGATGATAAGGACCCTCATATATCATGCAAATGTACAATGTCAATAGGTGCTGGTTTAATGTTTCCTTCCACAGCTGCAGTATTTCTACTGCGGGTAACTTGGAGGAATCAGCACTCCCTTCGGACTCCTTTCAAATACAAGCAGATGTTCAATTGCTATTACTAAAGAGCCGATACCTGCAGCTAGCAACTTAACATCTTACATTATTGTCAATTACTGCTACCAGGACTACAGAGGTCACACTAAACTCTGCATATCAGCACGGATAAGAAGAAGAACCCTGGTACCTTGTGTGCTCCCCGCAGTTTTTGTAAAGACCCAGAATGTTATTTTTGACACCTAGTTTGACTAACCTAAAAGGTGAGATGTGTCTATACAAGCGATAGAGTTCAGCATCTAGTTGTTTCTGATGGTGGATGTGTGGGACCTGATAGTCCAATAACTCAGTGGGGAGATTATGACAGTAATTTGATTGGAGCTGGGAAAAAGTCATTACATCAAGCCTCTGCATAAGCCTCAGTTTAATCACACAAATTGACTTTTATAAGGAGAAGCATTCTACTACAGTGACTTGAAGGCATTTTAACAGGAAACTACATAAAATGTAGTGACACAATTTAATCCACTGGGTTTGGGAGTATTAATCTTCATTGTGAATCTGTGGAATGGGCACAGTGTGGAAGAAAGACAAATGAGAGAAAAAATAAAACTTGCCCTGGAGCTCAGAAGATGAAAAAAAACACAGTGAGTGAAATCACATGTGGTGCAATGGTTGTCTAAAGATAATGTGGAAAAGGACTGAGTAAGCAAGGAGGCTTCTTTTTTTCCAAATATATCACAAGAGCACAAGGAAAGAGATTAATGCACTTTTGTGACTTGCTTAAAAACAATTCTCAATTCTAACTTGTTTATGCTTTTCAGAAGCCTGTTCATAAAAACTCAGTGTGCTGTATTATTTCCTGCTTTCCATTGACAGTGGATGAGAGAAACTCTACAGGGAGCCCAGATGGAGCAGGAAATGGGAGTTTCCACCAGGTGTTTGTTGTGTTGCTGAATATTACAGCTTTAATTCAGACTCCAGTGGCACGGCAGGAAGGCTGCAGGCCTAAACCCTCCAGCGTAGAGCACAGGCAGCAGCCAGCCCTTTTACTCTGCCGAGTTAGTTTGCATTGGTGCAAATTGCTGTTTTAATTACAGACAAGGAGGAAATGCAGCATGTTGCCTCCTATTCAGAGATGATGCACACAAGGAGATACTCAGCATTGTGTTACACAAGCTGCAAACAACTGCTGAGGAATGAGGTGGATCTGCTGCTCATCGCTGTGGAGTCACATTATTTCACATTTTGGAGACAATACAGAAGTTAGAGAAAGTGTTTTATTTCATGTGTGGTCCTGTATGTGGAATAAAAACAAAGCTAAATTTTAAACACACACATAGGTGACCTTACAACAGTTCTCAATTAGTTGCTCTGTGTTCTGCAGCATCCTTTCCCGTTGACTTTAAAATACATCTTCAGGACAGACTTTTGTCCAGTAAATTCTGACATTTGATTTTATATAGATGTAACCATATGCCTTCTGTTTGTTCCGATTTCTTGTTTATATACTGTAGCCCCAGTATTTGGAAAAGACTTGGCACAGGTCATATGGCAAATCATCAATCAGTTCTTCATGTCAGGAAAAATCAATATATATCCACACATAAATCAATAGCTGTGATGAGCTAAAATATTCTCCTAAGCTTAGACTGTGATAAAACAAGGAGATTCTACAAACTGTCAGCCTTCAATATGTACAGTTCAGTCCTATATGAATTTTATCTGAGTATCTACTGAGTGAAACTTAAATAAAGTGGGAATAAGTGATCATCAGGGTGCAGGATTTTATGGTTCTTTCTTGTCTATTTTAGGGAGCCAGCTCTCCATTCTTACAGGACTAGTATATAACAGTATGATGAAGTTATACTCATCTTATTTTGGAGTCCCAAAAACTGCCACTGTATTTTTTATTGCATTTTAAGTTACTCTGAATGGAATGTGTTTTTACAGGATGATGTAACATGGGTCTACAGTTTGTAAAATCTATTCTAACCTGGAGACAAGCTATCGTGGAAGCTACAATGAACAAGCAGGTCTACTACCAGTCACCCAAACACAGACAGAGAACAAAGACTGTGAATCATCTACACAGTCTTTTTAGATTGATTTGGTTTACTTTTGAAATTGACTTTGGTTTCAACTTTGATCAGGAACAAATGGGTCTGCCGCCTCCGCTCACAGTCTCTCTATTTCTCAGGTTCTCAGTGACTTTCTCCTTATCGTGCACACACAGAGTACATTCACACACCAGGCGAAGACACATACACACAAACAAGGCAGAGAGACCACAGACACTTTGGCACTTCCAAAGAGGCCTGAAGTTGATGTATTTTTTCTTCAAAGTGAAGTTCTCAAAGGATGAAAATCACCAACCAATTAGAGGAATCAAATATGTAACAAAAACAACTAATTTATCTCACAAAACAACAAAAGAGTTTAAAGATTCCTATTAACATTGTCTTATGGAATAAATGTGTAATTACAATCCAACAAAGCAGGGAGATAGATATGCATTGTACTCCACACAATCTAAAATTGATTTGTCTCTTCTCTACTGCTAGTTTGTGCTGATTCATAAAGCAATAAGGCTGGTATGGATTTGTGTGCCGTCTATTATTTTAAAGTGGTGCTACCAATCAGAGAAAGACAAATTATGACTTTCATCCCTATGCATATTAAATCAAGAGACCATGCATAATTACAGGGAGACAGATTCATAGATGAGTGTGTCTAACCAGGCACCGTCTGGAGTATGACGAATACACTCGAGAGGAGGTGTAGCACATGTTTTACAGTGATACTTTATAGTGTGTTTTAGAGGTGTTGAATAAAGATTCTGTCTTTGTCATGAAATATTTTTTTCTTACAGTGCTGTCTTATTCTGTCTCACACTACACTAATAATCTCTTTATATCTGAATGTCTGACTGTCTCTTCTTCACTCTGTCTCTGGAAATCTCCGGGTGAATTTATCATGAAACAAAATATCATCAATACCAACCACTTCAGATGCACATTTCTAACTGAAATAACTCATTGCAGGTAAATAAAATGCTTCACTTTAAAAAAATGTTAGTAAAAACACTCTGTCTATGCTCATCTTCACACCCCTACAACAATAAAATATCATCCTTATATGTGCAAGTTCAAGTGTGGCAGCAACCTCTACATAAAATGGTTGCTTTAGAAGCAAAATTTCACAGTGAGAATAAAACCAGAGCCTTCTCTGTTTAATTCCAGCCTGTCAAAAGGCCAGAGGAGGAGCTCACCTGTGCAGGAATAGTCATCGATCCTGATGTAGCCTGTATGGCAGATGCACATGAAGGAGCCAGGGGTGTTAACACACATGGTGTTCTCCCTGCAGTAGTGCTTCCCTTCAGCGCACTCATCAATATCTAAAGAGAAGGGAGAGAAGCAGAGAGAGGGAGAAGCTGGGTTAGATGTTGACGATTGACACAAGATATTGTGACGTGATGATGTGCATTTTTTTGGTGACTTTAATAATCCCCACCACTTTACATATAACCTTCACATACAAATTACAGTATAAACATGCTCTTCTGGTGCAGGTCAACATATGTTTTTTTTCCCCAATCAATATTCTATATGGATACTTGAAGCTCCATAATGAAAGTTCAAGCCCCATGATCTATTTTAATTTACTGTTAGTGACATTCAAGTAAGTTTTAAAAAAAACGTCATAAATGCGCTCAATATATAATTTAATGTTTTTGATTTTATTGTTTCTTGGGAGATTTTTTTAATCTACAGTATCTATGGAAACTAGTGGTAAAATGACTGTTTTAGAAACTATCTAGCAGAAAGTGTGAAAAGTACATCCCATCATATATTGCGTAATGTTTCCTCAGTGTGTAGAGAGAGAGAGGAGTGGGAGTCTGGAAATGCCATTCAGAAAAGTTTGAACTGACTTTGGGTCTGAATATATTATGGAGACACCCACTGTTAACTTTGTTTTCCATCATTTTCACTTCACCCCAAGGTAGAGAAATTTTTGACAGGATGTGACAGAGAGAGAAGAAAAAAAAAACGAGTGACTGGCATTAACTGTATATTCAGAGCTATGATTTGTTTACACTATTTTGACACGTAGTCACAAACATATAAGCGTATTTATCATATTTGTGAATGCACATATTTGGCAGTGATCTTATTATGGAAATAAATTAGCCGACCAAGGTCTTGTCTTGTTTAACAAAGTTGGCTCTGATATTCAGGAGCTTCCTGACTTCATCAGCGATGTTGGATAGGACCATTATAGACTTTGGCTTTCAGTCATTTCTAATTATGGATGAGATGTCACTGCTGCAAAACAATCTACAGTTTCTGGCTGATTTCTTGTGAACAGACTCGTTGGATACATTGCTATTGTCAGGATATGACAGTGTTATTGTTTAGGGGTAATTAGGCTTATGCCCAAAAATTAGCAAGGGAACATTGCGGTTTACAGATAAAGGAGTACGTCATCAGGATTAGAGGATCTTCATTGTTGTGGTTACAATGATAAACAGGTGTTTATAGTTATGGAAGGACTGTGTCACGAAAACTGCAAGAAGGTCACCTGAACATAAACACAGAGATTAGATTAGATTTGATTTGATTTGATTTGATTTGATTTGATTTGATTTGATTAGATTAGATTTTCAATAGAAATGAAGTATCTAGTAGTAGTAGTATAACACCAGTATTCTACTATGGTCTATTGTGGGTGTCTTCTCCATCCTGTGTAGTTTATACTAGTTGGCTCCTGCACAGCCAGTGGGAAAGGACAATTTGTCTTCATCAGTGGGAGACAGAGGTCGAAATGCAGAGGGTCCATGAGAGGTGGGCGCTGAAGCACTTAAAGTTGCACTACTCGATTTTCAATCTATTAAAAGTAAAGCACTCCACATAGCAGCTTAGCTGTTTTTCAAAAAGCTACTTTGCCATTCAGTTAAGCTTGTTGCATGAATTTCACATGCTGTAAACGGATACTGACAGGTAA
This sequence comes from Helostoma temminkii, assembly GCA_900302695.1. NCBI lineage: Eukaryota > Metazoa > Chordata > Actinopteri > Anabantiformes > Helostomatidae > Helostoma > Helostoma temminkii. The sequence goes on along the minus strand of OMLM01005771.1, from coordinate 149,113 downwards.
GAATTACACTACTAGAGAATTTCATTTAAAAGGTGCTATACACAAAAACAGGTGTTTATGAGGTTACTGAACTTGCAGTATGCATAGCAATGATATAGGGGTATGGTATCCCATTTTAGCCTGTGCAACAGAAGACTGAAGGAGAGTGCACATCCACATATACTCCTAATAAAGGGGTCACAGTGTCCCTATAATCCTCACAATTGTGCTCTTAAACATTATTTTTGTGTATTCCCCACACACCAATACACAATGGATTAAAGCATATTTCTGTCTTGAGATTAGAAAAATGATTATACAATTGAGATATCCTTTGTTTCCATATGTCTATTGTTGTGCTTTGCCCATCCTTAAAGGACATAAATACTGTATTTATCACTATGTACTTTATGAAAAATGCTCTTATCCTCACTATCATTTCTCTGTCCTGAAAAACGATGCCTCAGTGTTTCACTTCTCTTTTCAAATTTAAAACGACTCCTCACCACACCAAGTCAGGCTCCTACTCCAGTTTTCCCTTAGATAAATAAATACTGTTGTTTGGAAGACTGCCTATCACTGCTTTGCACCTTATAAATGGAATGAATTACAGACATCTCATCTCACTGACTACTTTGAAAAAAATTCTATTTAAAACCTTCACAACTGTTTAGAAAGCCTCTTCTTCATTCAGAGTATGAATGGTGCAATTTGTTTTTCTTTGATTTTCCAGTGTGGGTTTAATTAAATTCATTTTATGTTTATGACTCTAATTGGTATATTGCAGTTAGTGACCTGGGATGATTGCCTACATTCAATAGCTCCACCCAACTTCAACCTGAGCAGAAGTCTAATCACCCCGAATAACTGAAAACACATTTTTGGGTCTGCGAAGCCCCACTGGCTGTTTAATGTGTAAAGAGTTGTGCCAGACTCACTAAGAATTAACAACCAGTTCTTTTAGCAAAGGAGTGGCTGCTGAAGAAGCTGCGCACAGCATAACTACACACTGGAGTCTTTCTTTGGAAGTGGTGAACCAGTCAATTAAATATTTAAGTGAATAACCAACTGAATATTCGCTTGCTGATCAGAAATGTAACTCAGATGTCCATGAACAGTACCAAGAGTGTTACTGCTGTTTCATTTCATTCATTCGTCCTGAGACTGTGTTCATATTATGTGATTTTCTGACTGTTTTTCTGCTTTTTGTTCTAACCAGACAAACGTGACATATCTGTCCAGCATTACTTTTTACTAAGTTGAATAACAACATCTAATTGAATTGTTTTTCTTTTGTATTATCTTTCTTTAATGTCACTAGATAGGTATTGTACATAACTTTGAAAGAAGCTGACATGTCCCTCCTTAATCACAAAACGTTGATTATTTGGTCATTTTATGAACCATGGGAAACCATCACACATTGAATCACTAAACAAATCTGAAATGTGGGCAGTAATTGAACTGCCTGGACCCAGATTAATGCTCATGTTTCTCTACTCCACTTGATGTGTAATCAGGTAATTATTTGTTAACCACGCAACAACTTGATAAACTAATAGCATATCATGGCTGTGTTTCTTAACGTTCGTTGTAAAAGCTACCTGCTCCATAGTTATTACAACTTGGTTAGTACAGCTTCACGACTTTTATTTATTAGATTACTGCTTTGTATTTACTCTCTCTCATGATTCCATATCTGGATCCATATTAACTGTTGCCTTAGCAACAGCTATTTCTGGGATCTAACTGCATGCCAAACCATCAGACAGAAGATGCACAACACTGCCAGGAAAAACTAAATATCTTAATAATGTGATGCAACCAAAAGCAATTCGATGCTAATACAAGTCGAGGCAAACAAACCCATCCATGTTATATGTACCTTGGCCTTGTTCCTGTTCAGAGTACAGGTCAAATGTAGGCGCTTTTTGAGAGACATAGTCTCATAGTCCTTGACATTACCAATTTATTATTCGTTCACTGTATTCAGCGTCTGCAAGAGCGCAGGAGGACATTCACCTCTGAATATTTTCTGTGCCAGATGCTTTTGCAAAGAGCTCTTGAAATTGAATTTCAATAGATTTGCATTGGCATTCACTCGCCTCACATGTCCTTGGGTAGAACATCACCCAACACCCTGAGAACTAAGAGCTCAGCACCTGCTTACAACCGTGCGTTCACATTTCCTAAGTCTTCCTTTCACAGTTTCGTCAATACTTGCTGCCTTCAGCTATTCAAAAGCTTCACAGATAAACAGTGCAGGCAGACAATCACCAACCACCGATGAAAGTACACATGTCCTTCATAAATGAATGGAGGTTCATTAAATACTGTCACTGGCTTTTAGAGTGCGAGAGAGAGAAATAAAGATATAGTGAGATTAAGAAGAAAATTGGAAGTATGGGAAGGCCATACAGCAGGGCAGGTAAGGGAAAGAACTGGATTAGAGTCTAATACAGTCAACAACAAGCTATATTTTAGTGTTAGAAGATGCGACAGACATAGAGAGAGAATGACTAAGATAGTGAAGTGAGAAAGATGAGAGGAAGCTGGCAAAGAAGTGGATTAAACATAGAAAGATGGAACAGAATGAGAAAGAGTCAGTGTGATGCAAAAGTGGTGAAAAGTGCAGAGTATGTGTAAGAGACACAACAATTGAGATACCAAGAGAAAAAGATTTAAACGGCAGAGGAGCAGGAGTGGAGAGAAAGCAACAAAAGGTATTAACTGTTACTGAAGAGCCAGAAAGTAAGAGCACAAATTCAGTCTGTCCACAGTTGCAAAGGTAACCTTGAGCGGGGGTCTGACAGCGTGACAGCTTTCCCGGTTTCTGATTGGTCGTCCGTGGCAGCAGCTTTGATTTAGAGCCTATTAACTGTAAAACACCATCCATCCTGCCCTCAGTGACAGCAGTTACGTTTGCTAAAACAATATGTTAGGAGGTGAGATGATGAGAGGCACTGCACAAACGAGAGGGGGAGAGCGACCATCTTCATCTCCATTAACGCACTCAATTTTCTTGATTGGCCTGTCATATGGACACACGTAATATGCCAAGCAAAGAAGGCTAGGCGAGAGTCAGCAGAGGCTTTTATCGCTAAATAGAGTGCTTGAGGTCAATCTGTTGCCACAACACGATGGATGGCTATAAAAAAAAAGGGCTGTGTCCTTTTTTTTTTCAACTTCGTGAATTTGCGCATAACTACGGAATCAATCACAGTCATACCTAAGGAGAGTTGATGGCTTTACATTATATGGAGAGAAAAAAGGCACAAAGAGGAAGGTCATTTGCTTCCTGCAGTCAGACAATTGTCAAAGCTGGAGTCAAAACTCCCTGGTTCAGATGAGACACCAAAACCCCAATAACAACACAGAAGCTATGCAGATATTACATTTACCACAGTCACAGTTTTGCAGGTTTTGACCTGACAATGGTCCAAGATTAAAAATTCTTACTGACTGAAAATCAGAAATGTTCTCATGGAGGTGATTGAGGAAAGCTGATAGCAGCTCTATGCAGTCAGTAGAAATTCAAAGTCAACCTAACAGTGGCACTAGGGGAAAACGCAGACGTATTAGTGGTTTGTGTACACAAAATTGCATTCCAATCCATTACAAATCACGGTGGCCAATAGACCAAGGACTTGCGCAGGCTGTAAAGACGTGTTCCACCTGTGGGCTGCCAGTTGGTGATCACTGGTCTATAGATTCATTTTGTTTACAGTAATGCATTCAAATACACAGTGATCATACGTTATGTCCCCAATCACTGAAGGTCATAACTGTTTGGACATTTTTCATACTCCCATTATTGCACATCCAAGTCACAACTATGCAAATAGGCAACAGTGGATTATCCCTCTCTCTCTGCATAATGTAGTTATAACTATGGAGTGTCCTCACTATCTGTATTTCATACAGCAGTACACCAAGGTCTGGGAGTAGGGAGATAACACTGCCATTGCCTTTGGATGTCCCACAACAACACCCAAATCTGTGCCATTCCACCAGCGGCCGCTATTTCTCTCCCTTTATCTTTCTTTTTCTCCCTTTCCCCAAACAGTTCACTTACTCAAGCAGATGGTTTTGAATAAATGGCATTGAGACCAGCCTTGCCAAAACACTGACTGATATTCCTCAGTAGCCAGTTTCCTCGTGGACAGCTATGAGGGATCTGGAGAGAAGCAGAGAGAAAAAGAGCCGTCCCTGCTGGCCAAAGAGTCACACTCGGCAAATAATGCTCACTGTTGGTCTTGGCTCCTTGTGGGTGGAGAAATGTGTCAAAGGATGTTACAAGAAGCCTCTTCTGGATTAGGGATGTGTCTTTAGATCAAATACTGAATTATAGCTGGTGTTCAGGATGTGTCAAAAATGCTCTGATACAGAGGGATATTATCATTGTTAAGATTTCATGTAAAGAATTTGAATTTTACATGATTAGAAAGTACTTGCAATTAATTATTGTTTAAAAAGTAAGCTATCTTGGGTGAAACTGGTGTAGTCTATGTGTCTATGCTTCAAACCCATCTTTTTTGTGTCCTAACTTTTAATTTGTATGCTGTTTATTAGTACTACGCTACGTTCTTGATATGGCAGTGTCTTGCTGCATTAGTTGAATTAGAGCAGTGTTTCCTTCAAAATTCACTAAAAATATCTGAAATAGTGCATATTTTGCTATTTATCTGTATCACATCATTTACAGTAAAAAAGGTTTAATTAGGGTTGCAATCTCTGCTTCTCAGTAAGGCATTAAATCCACTAATTAGATTTTAAATTAGTTGATTATTCATTCAGAATACGGAGCCAAAAGTGGTGTCTTCAAATAGTTAATTTTGTTCACAGCCCAGGTATGGACTATTCTTTTCTTCTATTTGGTGAAGGCCTGAGATTTACGTTTGTTAGGACATCATGATGCTGCAAGTTGTATTGCCTCATGCCACTTTTTGTCATCAAAAAAAAAAAGAAAAAAAGGTACAATAACTGACATAGGAATTGTGTGCCTTTTAATCATTTTGCTGCCTACAGTTGCAGCATTTTGGGGCAATAATTATATTCATAGCTGCTCTTATAATGAGAAAAATCTCAGACGATATTAATTTCTCTAAAGTGAAGCGAAGTTCATAGTTTTTTTCAAAGCCATGAACTACACTCTTACTTTCTTAAGAGAAAAGCATTTTTGGCATTGTTTAAACTCACCAAATTGGACAATCATTCTTAAATAAATAGGCTCAGAAAGACCCAAAACAAATATGCAAAATGTCACTGCCATTTTGGGCAGAAGCAGGAGCCAATTAAGATGACTGAGTGGGAAGAATCCCACTAGGAAGCAACAAGAGTGGAAATCTTCATTCTGAGAGCATAGCTATTGTCTAATACCAGACACACACTGTGATCAATCACTGTAAATGCTTAGAAGGCTGCTATCTAACTTAGAACAATGAACATCAAATAAGAAAACTGTGGAGGAGGGTGCACTCTGTGTGTGTGTGTGTATGGGTTTTGTGGTATAATTGCAAGAAGGTGATTGAACGTGTGCTATTGTTCTCTTCTGTCAATGTGTGCACACAGTTCCTGCACACTATACACATGACAACCTGACAATCCCCACAAGTAGATGAAGGTCCATCCAATTTAACAACATCCATGAATCTCTATATACAAACATCTACAAGCAATTGAATTACTGCATCACGTGTGTGCAGGTGGTGTTTTAATGTCATAATAAAAGGTACTATGCACTGAACTCTCTTTCATTTGGTATTACATGAATTAATCGTGGTGCAACTGCCTTATTTGTGTGCAGTGAGTACAAGTGGGGATTCTCCATCGCAGGCTCTCATTAATCTGCAGAGGATTTTCCTCCATGCATGAATCAATGAAGCATCATCATCCATCACTCGTCACTCTGTGACCAAGTGTACTCTCTAGGTCAGAGGGCTAAACAATGAATTACAAGAAGTAGAAATAGCTATGAAGGCTCTAAAGACTCACATTAGGTTCTGAAAGGCATGGCTTGCCTGATTTTTTTTCTCTCCCTGACATTTATGTTAGCATAAAAAAATAAAGCAACACTTTTTTTAGTATGTATCTGTATATGCTAATGTACTTGTTGCTGTATGTGTGTTATTGTAAAGCACACTGGGTTTATTTGCACACTGTTTACCTACTTCTGGCAGTTTGCACTATTTACTTTACGTAAGGATTTATTGAATATTATTGAATATAACTACAGCTAAACATGCATTGAAAATGGTAAATTAATTTATTCATCCATGCCTTTAATTTGTACAGTTACTGGTGGGTGAAGTGCAAGAACATAGCTAAGACTATTTTAAATCATAAAATTTGGGATAGAGTTATGAAAATTCTTAATGTAGTGTAGTAGTAAGAGATTACCCCTTTGGATTAATATTATTGGTAGATCATTTGTAAATATCATACAGCAGTTTGTTGCAGTTGGTTGACTACTAACTACTACTACTACTAGTACTACTACTACTACTACTACTACTACTACTTTCTACTTTTTTTACTTTTACTAATCTATAACAAATGCATAACATTTAATAAAAGGATTATAAGTTTTGCATGTAAGAACTGAATCTACAAACTATGCACAGATTAGAAAAAAAAAAATCTTAATGTAGCAGCAGGTGTTTCAGTACCATCAATAGAAATAATTCACCTGATTATACTGCATTGAATGACTTATGATATTATGATCCCATCTGGAAAAAACAGCAGACCGTGACTTCTCTTATGTGGCTTTTGAATGATACTGACTGGCAATGCTGCAATACTGTTATTTACACTGGATGGGACTGTGTGTATGATGGTGAGACTGTCTGGTTTGGGTGACATTTCAACAGGGTCACAGAGGTGAAGTGTGTGACAGACAGAATGTGTATATGTTTACCTCTGTGTTATGTGTGTGATTCCTTTGTGTGTGTAAGGTTGAGATGATCCTAGTAGTTAGCAGCAGCTCATCCCAGAAGTGATTGGGTTTTGGAGCGGTCCACGCTCTTCAGTCAGTGCCAATTAGCCTGCCGCCACCTTGTGACATTAAAAAGACAACAGCGGCAATTGAATCCGTCTGTGTCCACAGACGATATGCTTGCCCACAAACACACACAGTCATGGCTAAGAGGTGGATAAAGCCCTATTCTACAGTATGTGCAGCCTTGACTTTCTGAGTCAGATACATTAAGCTAGCATCATTGTGGTATTTAAAGCTTCAGCACATGTATAGTGCATGAGTGTTTTCACTCATGTTGCCTAATTAGGACTAAATAAGTATGTACAAAGTGAATTTAACTTCCATCTGTGTCACTCTCCTGTTGCAGTTTTACCACATCTATTAGGGTGTTGCAACCTATACCAACCAATAATTTTTACAGAATAACTCTACACATAAACTGTGTGTAGACTCCATACCTAAAGTTTACATGTGCACAAAAGAAAAAATAAAATGTGTATGGCAAAAGAGAAGTAGATTTTTAGCTCTTTCTCAAGTTGATTACATGGAGGCCGGACCCTTCCCTCTGAGCTTTGAGGGTCTGGCAATATGATGATGAGCCAATGCCAGGTGCCAGGTGTTCACATGTGGTATAATTGGTATCTGACAAGCCCAAGCACAATATAAAATTCAACCTGTAAGAGGGATAAGTATAACTTCTGGCATATTGAGTTTCTGTACACGTCTGCACAGTCTCCGTCAACTTTGTTTTTACTCTCAACCCTACTTTGTGAGTCTCCCGTGGTTATAAATGGCGCCCCTGATGTTGTAAACAATCACTAGAGAACCAAATGTGTAATAGTCTGCAGTTTAAAATAGTCAACATTAAATGCACATTTTAGTCCTTCAGTGCTCAGGATGTTTGGTGAGATTACTCAACCTTTTCTACCATAACATTTTCTAATCTTAGTTTTAACTACTGTGAGCATCATAGATGAACTTCAGCTACACTGCATATTACGGGGGTGGGGGCACAAATCGTATATAGAGACACATTTCTGAAAATCTGGACAGATCAAATTAAAACAATCTGAACATCTAGATACCAGACGAGGTAAGTGACAAAATGCTTAGTTGACTTTAGATGAACCAATTCTTTAATGTTTGTGATTATCTAATTATATATGGAACTATGTATTACTATGCCTATGTCTAAATGCAGTAAATGTAGTGTGATAAATACTGTGAGTTAGCCAAACAACACACTCTAGGATATGTAGTACATTTAAATGAATTCCTGTTGCATATATTGTCTCTTTCTAATTCCTCTATTAAACAGAATATGATTTCCCTTATGGATGTAACAACAACAAGAAGAAAAAAACACCCAAGCAGTTTTTCTTTTTGAGCAATCCTGATGGAAAATTTCTAAAGTACAGCAGGGCATTTCAAAGCCAGACAACAATGGGAGGCGTCTCTTTATCTGCAGTCCTCCTCTACAAAGATGAGATAAATAATGGCATTATCTTAACACGTTGAACTACAGTACACTGATTCTAATTCTTTGTTCAATTTAGAGACAATCACACAATCTGTCACTTCTCCATTACTTGACCCTGTGTATTATTCTCTCCTAAACACACACATGCATGTAGCAAAATAGACCTTCAATCTGACTGTGCAATGAGGATAGGATGGAGAAAAAAATAGGCTCTTCATCTGTTGAAGAACTCCGTGCTCAAACACACATATACAGACATCCACCTGCACACATTCACATACACACCCAGACTTACACAAAGGCAGGGCTAGTATCCCCCTGAGTTTTCCCTACTGCTGCTTCTATGAAAAATTTAGACAGAAGTGATCTCATCGGCTATTTTGAGACCATCTCTGACCTAGGAATGTTTTAAAGAGCTAGTATCTGTCGCTATTTTTTGTGATGCTTCTCTTTAGGTCTGAAAAAAGCCCTAAAAATGTAGTGTGTGTGGATGTGTGTACATAAAAACGGTATGTTCAAGTGTGTGTATCTGTGCATTTTGTTTCTCCCTGCTGTGTTCAATACATAAAATTACCTCTAAGTTGGACTTCTCATCCCATCTCGCAGGCACCACTATACTGAAACTCGTCTAGAATTGAAAGCACCTGTCTTTCTGTACATCTCCTTGAAGCCACAAAATAATGTATCTATTATTTGAGCACAAACATTCTCTCATCCACTTGCAGGATCCTCAATGCTTCGGCAAGACGGTCCTTTTATTTTCCACACAGGACAAACACATGCAATCATATATAGCAAGTGAGTTACAGAGAAACACAAAAATCAATTGCTTTTGGGAGAACATCATCAGCAAATTGAGTCAATTTCAGTTTTCTTCGATGCAAACACTCACAACAAACACAGCCATCCAATTTCTTAGCACGAGTCAGGCCGCTCTTGAGATGAACAAAGGGTCTAAAGAGTTGATGCTAGAAGCATAGGTTTGTGTACTTGAACTGAGTATCACACTGTTAACTTTCACAGGATGCTCTATTGTTATTCCTACTACAAAGAGCTGATGAGAATGTTTGAGGAGCCTGGATATTACACATGTGATAATGATGAAACAAAGTGTAACCAGTTGTTGTGTTTTAGGGTAAACACATGTTAATGTCTGTGTGGAACAAAAGTCTAGCCTTGACTTCAATTAAGAGTAAAACATTTCTTGTCATATTTTATCTTCATCTTTGACACATAAATTAAATTAACGTTCAAAGCCATTTTCCAAGTATTACCTTTTTGGTATTCCCAACCCTAAGGAAGCTGTGGTCAAAGTATACCAGAATACAGTGACATAGAAGTTATAATATATGTTTAAACTTGGATTAATTAATTTGTTCTTTGGGGGTTGGTGTAATAAGATGTAACCCTAACACTGGCATCTTAGCAGTTTATAAACTTGTTTTAGCAAACAGGTTTTTTTTTTTAACACTCCACCAGTCAGAGCAACATTAGAAAAGAAAACAGAGAATAGAAGACTTCATTGCAGCCATGTGATAATGTAAGTCAGCATTCACTTTCCTTTTAGTTTTGGTGTCCACCTATTCCTGAGGGAAATCCTGTATCTGGCTCTTTATTCTGTAGATTAATTAACTGATGTTTGTTATGTAATGTCCAACAATAGTGCCAAATACCCACTGTAGTTTCCCAGAGCAAAGAGGAGCATGTGAAAATAGGTACAATTCAGCAAAAATGGTTTTATCCCTGTGCACTTAAGCAACAAAGTAATTAGTACACCTGGCAGAAAAATGTACTAATGATTTACTAATCCACTTATAAATAAGATATTAAATGTAGTGGAGTATGAGTAGAAAGTGGCACCAAACCGAAATGCTTATATGAGCCTAATTTGCTTAATGTTTAAATATAGTAAAACTTACATAGTACAAGTACTTCTGAATTCTACTTTAATATCATGCTTAAGTAAATGTTCTATCAAATTGAAAAATGTTTTCAATATGACCATTACACAGTGTAATTGTCTTGTTGACCACAAACCACAGCATCACTTTTCTATTAATTTAAAACAGATAATATCTTTAATTATGCAAATTCTGTCACTGTTTAATTGCTTGTACAACTGCTCACATCTACAAATTAATGTGAGCTCTGCAGAAGCTATGAACTACAAGTATTTCACTTAATAACGTTTACAGCAACAAAAACCTCTGTGACTCGATTGTCAAAGGTGGCAGAAAATGTACTGTATTACAGGGAACCTGGAAAAAAATAGGCCAATGCATATACTACGCACACACACAAAAGCAACGAAAACAGAAGATCAAGAAGGCTGTACATATTGACAAGGCAGCTGTCAAGGTCATATGCAGATGAATATGAAGAACTTTGATGTCAGGATTGCTAATTAATACCAGTGGTGCACAGGGTTGCAGTTATGACATGATGTTTATTACATATTTTAGTGAAAGATAGCACTGGACGTGGTAAACTCATCATTTCTTAATGATGCGTCTGATAAAATTCAGCCAAGATACAGTAAGATGAGGAATTTAACGGAAGCACTATCTATTCAGTGAGTGATACATGAAATGACCTGTGCAGTGACGTATAGTGTATGTTTTTCAATCTTGTAATGTGAAACATTTAAAATGCATTCAACTACAACATTGTCTGTTTTTATTAGAGTCCACTGCTGATATAATAAATATATTTTACCTAATTTCAACATGGGTAGAGACTTCTGAGCCATAGTGTTAAATCAGTAATGAATGAGACTGCTGATGATAGATGGCATAACTTTAATTGCTGCCATAGCAGTGTGACACTGAATGCATACATGCATAAAAACCATCAGCATGCTTTATTATCGCAAATCAATCAACTAACCGAGAACACAAACATTAGTCTCTGAAAAGCATTGTGAAACGCCATTATTGTGTGTTGTGGACACAAATAATGAGAGGATTACAGCCTCCAATCACAGAAGGATTATACGATAAAAGCATGATTTCAACAAAGTGTTTTTATGGGGATTTAGCAAATGTCTACGTTATTTTGCGATTGATGGCATATGTATTTCCATTTTTTAACAACCGATTTTATTATTTAAAATTCAATCAAAGTAACATAAACAAGCCAGATATAAAAATATGTCATTAAGCTTTTAAAAAGTAACATGAGGGAATTATTTTAAGTATCAAGACAGCAGAGAATAATGTGACACATTAATTAAAATTAAAAACAAGAGAACAGAACAGTGATCTAATGTGTATGCGTTTATTGTGCTGGATTATCAACCTCGGGCCAGGGGCAAGTTGCATTTATACTGATCCCAAATAAAAAGCAGCAACACTTTCTTTTGAAAGGTGGAAAATAAGCCATGACATCTCCAGCTATGCTGATTATAACATGACCCCAGAAGAAAAAGAAGAAACAACTGGCAAAATAACACATTTTTTACGTTTCAAAAAATGTTAGTTCAAGATGTTGTGGTTTTATACACGTCTAATGAAAACATGAAAAAATGCATGGATATAAGATCAATATATAGAGTCACTGATCTCACCTTGTTATATCAATGTCAAACATATCTTTCTAGTTGTAAGCAGTAGTTTCATGGTGGAGATGTGTATGTCTGCTGACTGAAACGAAGCATCCTGACAGGTGTAAATTCTTCAAAAAATAACAGTTGAAACTATGACCTCATAAAACACAAGGAAAGGGTTCCTCTCATGACCCCGTTTATGCAACCCAGGTGCATTCACAAAAAACAACCACAGCCCTCCAGTCTTGAAAGGCAAATAAACTTTAACTTAAAGTCAGGGTTTGTTATTCAGAGCCATGCCTTACCTTCACAGTAAGCATTATCATCTCGCAGTGGGCGGAAGCCATCCTTACAAACACAGCAGTCTCCTGCCTCCAGGTTCACACAGTCAGAGTGCTCCATGCAGCTGTGGCCCTCTGAGCAGAAGTCATGACCTGTAGGACACATGGAGAGAAAAAGGTTGAGCCCCAGAGGAGAGAAGAGAAGGGAAGAGGAGTGATGAATGTATACTGGACTAGTGGAAAGGTTATGCCACAGGTACACAACCTTTTTTCAGACTATCCTCACTATGGCTTTGTAAGGACTGTATACTAGGGCAACAAATATAAGGTATAATACCTCACTGTTTCGTTTCACTTCATGAGCATCAAAAAAATATATATGTTGATACTACACTGACAGAGATATATTGAAGCTCCGAACATTTCTAAGAATAAGAACGACTGAGAAAGTGAAATTTAAATGATGGTTTACACACATACAAAATGTGTAGTTTATTTGTTTCAAATTGATTTTCTATTTTACAGCCATTTAAATTCTTACCTGCACAATAACAAAAAAAATATTTTTTTTCTTTTTGTGCAAGCTAATCCATCAAAGTAAACACAATGCTGATGTGAGCAGAAACTTATTTAAATAGTCCGCCTGATTAATGCACCCCAGGAATTTTGCAACTCAAAAATAAAAAAACTAAACAATAGCCACATAAAGACACTATGACTGTCTTGCACTATAAAAGATTACTTGCATGCCAATTCTAAGATGTGCTTCATGGGCATTAGTAAAAGAAAACAACAAACAAAACAAATGCTGCACCACAAGCACCACTTGATTTTCGCTGTTGCCATCTAGAGAGCACAAAGTTCAATCTAAGACCTTGTGGTTTCGAATCTGTGGCTACTATTGCCAGTATCTATTATTATTTGCTGTTTACAAATCTGGAAAAAATACAAATAGATACTCATAATGTTGTATTGGTTTAGTTTAAGTGAAATTTTCTCCATACCTCTACAGACTTTACAGCATCTGTCACTCAAGGTGATCTGCTCCGACTCAGGACAGTTGAGTTCAGGACAAGGCTCACTGGGGACCACTCGGTGCATGGTCCTATCCTGTGATGGGCAGAGAGAAAATCATCATAAGCTACTTTCTAGGTCCACTCTGCCCCTTTCATTACCAAAGGGCTTGGATGTAATTATTAAGGTAATTATTCACCTCTTGTGTTCCCCTCTCACTCTCCTGCTTTTCCTGCTCTCTACGTGTTCATTATAGACCAATTACTCATTGGTCAATAGCTGCTCTTTCCCAAACAACTTCCAGGAGTTTTATTCTTCTCTCCTCCTTTTACCCTCAGTGATTTACATCATGATTCATGAAGCATCTTTATAAGACAAATAGTGAATCAATCTTCTGGATTATCTCTGCATGTGTGTTTAGACAGAGTGTAAAACCTGATTAGGGGGTTCTTTTCCCAGCGTGCTGTTGGCAGGTCTTTCTAATGATTTCATCCATGACTGATACTAATTTACAGTCATTACAAACAGACAGTGTTGGACCTACTCATTCTATTTAAAGTGCAAACATTTTACTTAATATTAAACTTAAGTCATTCTGCCTAGCTCCATAACCTCTACTCATACATTGGTTGAAAATGCTATGAAATCCTGGGACAAACTTTTTACTAAAGTCCCCAAACAACTTTTCGAACAAGTCTCATCATCTACTTCTTGCGACCCGCCACCCAAATTTGCACCACCCCCCCTCAGCCAGCAGGCAGACAGAAGATCAGAGACGTGACAAGCAGCTGTCAGGGGAAGCCTGCAGGAGTCTACAACAGTGGGCTGACTGACAGCACTCCCCGTCCCCATTTCTTTGATCTTCCTGGGACTGCCAGTCAGTTAACTGGGACTACAGATGGGCCAGGTGTGGGCAAGCAAGCCAGACAGCTGTCTGAAGCTGCAGATTCTGATGGAGCTTTGCAGAATTCATGGAGGAGCTGGCTGATGTGATGGAGTTGGGTGATTAAAAACTTCAAATCACTTTTGTATGATTGATTGGGGATGCCTGGCATAATGTTATCAAGTGAATTACTCCCAAAAGTGAGCGACCCACCCATCTGGTGCACCAGGCAGACAAAAGCAAACACTCTGAATAATTGGGAAATTAATATCATTTGAGAGCGCTGTGGTATCTGATGATTGGTACCAAGAATGGCTGTTGCATCCTGTGATTGACAGGTGCACTGTTTGGCCTTCAAACCTAAACTCAATTAGTATGATAGGGAGTGGACAATCTTGCATGCTGCCTCACTGAGACTTGATTTATCCTCACAGGGTGTGCCAAGGTAACGGCGTAATGAGTGTTTAGCGTGCTGTCATTCACCGCATGAAAATTACATGAAAACTGACATGACATGAAAATCAACAGAGCTGGTTAGATCAGTTACTGTGGTGTGATAAAATCATTTTAAGTAAATGTGTGTTTTTTACTCTCTGTGTATGTATGTGTGTGTCGACATGACTTACTCTGCATTCAAATAGCAGGCACCTGCCAGAGGAATCGCGCACAGCCTTCTGATCCCCCTCTACCAGCTCCTTTCCACCGAACAAGCAGACAGCTGGTAGCAGACCCAGAAATTTTATCAGCATACACACAAACACATGAAAATAGCATACTGCTCCCCTGAAAACTACATTTCTTTAGTATCATGTTTTAGGCATTAAGCTGTATTTCTGTTTTCTTTAAAGCAAAAAAAAAAACTAAATAAATGACTGTGAGCACATCTATAATGTGTAGCTAAACTTTTTACATGAAAAAATAAAACTTGTGTGATAACCTTTAAAAGAGGAAGTTGAGAAACTGTTTTACTTTCTGACAACAAGGTATGATGACATTATGACATTCACATGCTGTGAAAAAAATTATTTGCCCCCTTCCTGATTTGTTTGTTGTTGTTTTGCATATTTGTTACACTTAAATGATTAAATGATTCAGATACTTTTTCACAGTACGTTCTATGTCCTGAACCCAAATGTCTTTGAATAATAAAAAAATTTAAACCAAGGAAAACAAATTACTTGATTTGTGTCCTAATTATAAGTTAACAATTGGTTTACGTTCATGATCTACATAAACCATTAGATACAT
The DNA here is from genome assembly GCA_900302695.1 of Helostoma temminkii. NCBI lineage: Eukaryota > Metazoa > Chordata > Actinopteri > Anabantiformes > Helostomatidae > Helostoma > Helostoma temminkii. Next base: position 133,705 of record OMLM01005771.1, on the reverse strand, counting down.
TTAATCAATCTGGGAAATCACTTATGTACGCTGATAAAGCTCCAGCGATGATTCATAACAGTGTTGTTTTACTTGTATCATACAATCAGTCCTATTATTTTTTACTTTTTTCAGTCCTCAGGTAAACTGAGTCAGACCAAATGAAGCATATCAAACCCAATTAGGCAATGGTACTGAGGAAGAGATGAAATAATTAACATGTAAAGAGAGCAAGTGTTCCTCACTGCAACACTAAGCAGCACCCCACATACAGTGTAATGATATGGGCAGAAAGTGTGTGTTTGCTGAGCAGTTGGGGTCAGACAGATTCAGACTAACATGAGAAAGTGAAATGATTGACACCGCAGGTTAGGCCCCATCACAAAGCAATGTATCATGAAAGGAAAGGACTTCTGAAACAGTCATTTGACGTTCTACTTGACAAACCATCAAAAAAAATAACAGACTCAGAACTCCTCCCTGTAAGGCCTTGTGCTGCGAGATAAGGCTTTAATTTGGAGAGCGAATCATGTCTTTGTAGTAGGGAACCTTGTGGCACTCTTCTCTCCAAAGCCAGAGCATGCGTAATTAGCTATGTGTTTGTCTACCTCGTTCAGATAAGTGAGCATGGGAGTGTTGAGTTTAGGGGGATTACCTGCTACGTGTTTATATTTGTGTAACACACCAGCGTATTCCGAGTCCTACTTTAAACCCATGTGTTGCAGCCCTGACCGCTGGGTTAGTGGAAATAATGTAGACGCAAGCTGATTAGAATCTATTCCTAACAGTTGCTAGCTCATAAACGGTTTTGTATTATTTACTCTGCAAGAGAAGCAGAAGCAACAGCAGCAGTGTGTGGGAGTGTGTGGCGAGAAAGTTCTCAAATGAAGTCAGCTTGCACAAGATGTGGAGTGAGTGCCGCAAAGACATACTACATATACGTAAAGTGTAGTGCATTATTCATGTGGTGTGTAACCTCTACAAGAACATCAATTACTAGAAACACTCCTACACTCTATTAACACCAAACTACACTAATAAAGCCCCTATTTAATGTACATGCTAGACTTTGTTCTATACACTAACACTAAAACCCCTTTTAAAAGCAAACACATCACATCTCTTTATGTTTCATTTGGGTTAATATCAGAAAAATGCTAGGGTGAGAAGAGCTAATAATCTCTGAAATCCATTTTTATTATGAGGGGAATTGAGAGAATATGAGATGCAGAGTGCTGCAGTAAGAAGACTAATAAGTGTTCATTGCCAAACTCAAAGTCTTGTAGAAAAAAAGAAACAGAGCCTCTATGTAGATATGTGATGAAACAGAATTATTTATCCAGCAAGAACATATCAGGGCTCAAAAGTTGAAAAATTGACATTTAAGATGACACTATCACCAGTGAGTGTGCACCATTTCAGGCATTTAACATTTCTTTCTTCTTCACTTTTCTCACAGCGTCAACAAATCTGCCATAAATAGGAGCTACTTCACATCACATGCAGCAATCCCAGATTTACTGGCTCATATCTGAGTGACTGGTGGCCATCTGTGTTTTGAAGCCAGCTAGTGAATAACTGATTGGTCCATGTATATGCAAAAGGATGGAAGCATCTCAAGAGGCATGTTAGGAGGTAGCTTAGCAACACAGCAGAACCCTGGTCAATTGTCAGGCAGCCCTTGTGGAGGCGTGATGTGTACTCTAAATCTGGTGGTGGTTGGAAGTTGTTTTGCTGTTGTGTGTTTGTGCGCAATTGTGTCCATGATTGTACGAGTGTAGGAGGGTGACAAGGTTAAGGGTACTCCACTCACGCTGGCACTCCTTGCAGCAGGCACCCTTTACGTAGGCAGGCGCTGTGCCCGCAGGGCACTGAGGGGGAGGACAGGAGATGGCCTCACATTGCACTGTGCCATTCTTGTGGAAAGAGAGAAACAAAACATGTTGTTAAAAGAGTGACTAGTGTAGGTCAATCAATACTGAATTATTTCATAGGCATAGACAGAAATGGTTTTTTTTGATAAAGCTCTCCTGAATTTGGTAATTACAGAGATGAGACCACCATTTTAAAAACCTAAACTTACTTACTGACCAACAGTTTTATCCTCATAGAAATTATAACTTTGTAACAAGTTGAATTCATGGCAGAGCTGCTGTATTGGATTGTACTGGATTGAACAGGTGTGCCTAATAAAATGACCAGAGATCATATCATATCTGTAATAAGATAATTTCAAACAACTGATCAGTAAACCAACTACATATGCACAGAAAAAAATGTTTGAGTCGTAAACCTCCTCTCACTGAGATGAAGGTATAAATCCCAGAAAAAGCTAAGACCATGAGGCATTTCTCTAGCACAAATGTGAAAGAAATATGGCTTGCAGCACCCCACAATAAATCATACAAGCAGAAGATATTAATCAGAAATGCTTGTGTGTACAAGAATGACTGCACAAAGTTACTCTACATTGGAAAACAAACTAGCAGGTGAAGGTGTGGCCCGTTATTGTGAAAGATGATCCTATTTTCATTTTCAAATTGTGCAAACTGAGCACACTCAGATTTTGAGCCAGACAATTCCTCACCAAGTTATTGCCTATGGTTTTACCAAGGTGCATTGCTTTGTTTTTAATTATTTTTTTAATTGTCTGTGAAAAAGCAAAAATAATGTATATCGTTTTTGAAATGCAGACTGCATGTAGTGGAACAGAAACTGGTGAGTATAGTAGTGCATTGTCTGCTCAGTGACACACAGCAGACTGCAGTTCTAACGCCATTTCTCCAGCTGAGCCTGTAATTAACATTTCTTCCACGGATGAAATCTCTGTGACAACAACACCTATGAACCAGATCCACATAATTGATAACATCTTAATGCACGACCTTTGAATTTTAAAGGTCACCGCTAATTGCCACACATAAAGTAAGGAACATATCCCATCTAATTCCTTAATTGCAGCCCAGGAATGGCAACACAGGGATCCTGGTGACTGGAGTGATTTCATTGGATGAGTGGGCAGAACAAATCCCTGATGATAATTATCATCTGTCAGGAGCTATTAGGTGCAGTGCACTGACAGATATGCGATTTCCTGTTTTTTGCATGTTGGGTATTGGTGCGCGAAGACATCGGATTGGCTGGTTGCTCCAAAGTGGAGTAGATTGACAGGGGGTGAAATCTGTTTGCTGGTGTGGTACAAGCCCCAGCTCTCCAATCTTTTATAATTCTCTTTTTGGAAATTATTCACACTTTATGCAACACAAAGGAGACTCTTGAGAAAATCAAGCATCACTAAGCACTGCTGTTGATGTGTGTAATCCCGCGCACTGAGAAGGTTTTCAATACAGTATCTTTTCTCGGGTAACTAGGGCATACCTCCTCTAACATGAGGAAATAATGACATACCAGCCTGTCAACAACAGGGCCACTGTGCTCTGCACCTTAAGCCCACCCAAACAAACACTTGATGAACACAGCAGCAAAACAAAAGCTATTATTTACAATGAGAGTTATGAACATGTGTATATGTAGATGTAAACTCATACTTAAAACAAACAGACGTGACCAATAAAACATGCTCTCCTGTCTTCTCTTACTCTAAATTGAATGGCCTCCTCTTTATTACTCTTACGTACACACACGCGCTCAGTGTACACACACGCAGACACACACTCAGTCAAGCACCCTTGTGTGCAGTCTAACCATGCACGTGCAGTTCCTGCAGCCATCTGTCCAGCCCTCATCCTCCCTGTAGACGACCCCCTTGACGCTGCAGGTTCTCTCACAATAGCAGCCATCCAGCCCATTCATCTTCTCCTCCGCCCTGGACAGCTGCTCACGCCAACCCCCAGAGGACAAAAGACAAGAACGAGAGAAGAAGAGAGTCAGCCTCAGTGTGTGTCTATTTTTCACATGTAAAGATCAGAGTTTCAAAAGCAAACCAGTGACATCACAAAGGTAAGTCATTAGACATCATTAACACCTTTTAGACACACAGTCTCTGCATCAGAACAGAAAAGACTTCAACAATGCGCTGGCTGCCTGTTGCAATGAATGTCAATGACTGAAGCACACTGACAAGTGGAAATTTCATGCTACAGCATAATTAACAATTTAAAACAGCTCTTTGTTGATTTAATAGATAAGATAATTCTCCAATTGTGACTAATCATCAAATTAAGGTCAATTATATAGAAATACTTTACCTTGCTGGATGTTTTAGCAAGGATGTCCTGCAGTTCCATGATTTTCTGCACAAGTCCGTGGAAATCATTGCAGGTTGGGCATGCTGGGGTGTCACAGTTAATATAAAGTATAAAGCAATTTAGTACATGAAAATGTAGTTTCCCACAATTATGATAAACAAGGACAACCAATCATAATTGCAAAGTAAGACAAGACAATTGCAGACAGATAGAAATTGAGCGAATCAAACCCCAGTAAAAAACACATAAAACGAAGAAATGTCTCCTCCTCCTCTCTACACGCAACATAATCAGCAGCTTGTACTTTCTTGAACATTCTTTTTCATTTTCTAATACTGAAAGTATTTTCTGAGGTGTCCATCATTCCATAGGACTTTTACTGTAAACTGGAGATAGCAGTGTCCTCTGACAATTTATGGATGCATGGTCGTAATCTGTATGAAGGTATACGATGGTTGTGTGGTTTCCCTGCTAGCAGCTGAGTGTCTGCAACAAACTAGGTAGTGAGCTGTTCCAGCCACCATGATGGCAATAACTTCACCTACCAAAATATATTAGTTTGAAAACATGATTACCACCTTGTCTCCTGACAGATGTCAAATGAATTCAAATATATCTTCAGTTAAAAGAATCTTGTTGAGGGCTGACACGCCATTTTCTACTATTCAACTCTTACAGTGGAAAGAGCACGGAAGTGTCCCCATTTACTGACTTGCAAAATAATAATTTTAAAAAAGTTTAATTAAGGCAGCACACAAGGTGATTTAAATTAAACTAAGCACAGATTAAAATGCTTCATTACACTTAATAAGAAGTGTTGCACTTACTTCTGTTCAGATCTGGACACTGTGAGATGTAACCCTGTGGCATTACCAAGATCTCCACATCCTGCATCACCCCCTACACACACAAAAGCAAAAACAAAAACAAACTTTTTAATCAATGAGAGTAACACCCTAAAGAAAGCAGGTAAGCGATGAAGCATGTTAATGTGTAGTAAATGGATAAGGACCCAGAGGTGTGACGATGTCTAAGTGCATTTTCCACATGAGATAACATAGAACCCAAAAATACACTGGACAGCAAACACCAAACTAATGGCCTTGTTTACTAATGGCCTTGCTTCAAGCAGAGAACCGGCCACAGTGAAACAGCAGTAAATCTCAGAGGCAGGAGCAAATTTATTTTTCAATCTAGGAAATGAGAAACAGAGAAGTTAGTTGTGAGGTAATATGACTCCCAGGTTGTCGCTCAGATAAATCATCTCATAACTGGACACCAACAGGAAGTTAAGTGAGCCAATGATGTGGGAGTTTCAGTGGGCAAATAGAATTTTTATTTCTCCTCCAATCTCCTCTGATAAGAATAAATAGCAGATGCAGATTCAATTTGATTCATAAGTCCCAATTGATAGCCTTTCGTCCTGTGTCCAAACCCCAAACATATAAACACACACACACACAGATTCTCTGTCGCCATGGTAACTTCCATTTCATTCCTTGAGTGCATTTATTTCCCTTACAGAAGTGAAGCGGTGCAACTTAGGAGAAATTGTTTTTTAAATTGTCTTGCAACTTCAATTTACTGGCCATAAATTTAAAATCCTGCGGAAATTATTTGCTGATTTTTCACAGCAATGTGCTGAAATGGAAGCAGATACGAGTTGTTACGATCAAGGTTGTAATGAAACTATAAAACTATACATTTATCTGCAGTCATCATCCACATTTCCCTTCAGACCTCTGCAGTAAAGGTTTTCTATGCTGCACTATTAATACCTTGGCTGTTATAGTTTTTTAAACATATATAATTAAGGTCACAGTGAAATGACAGAGCATCTTCATTGTCAGGAATGTGACACATTTTTCAGACTAAAATCGAATATGGCTGATGTTTAGTTAATAAGGTTTAAATGAGATCCTTCAGATTTGATTAGATCGATTAAAAGCAGGCATGAGTGGCACAGTTATAAACGGGCATAGTAAGTAAGTAGCTGTCAATAATGCAACTGATAAATAAGACCTTAATTATGGACTTGTAAATGTAAAAATCTGCCTCCCAAAAACACATTTCCTTTGATATTCTACAATCTATTCGGTAATGGTTGATGGTGGACATATGCTATACAGGCTAGTCAATTTCCCATAAAGTGTTTCTAAAAAATGCCTGGCATACAACATGTGGGATAAATTATAATTTATCACAAGATACATAAATTTAAACAGATTCTTTGTTGTACAACCCATCGCCAGACTTTCCTTTGCACCTTCTTGCAAGTGAAAAAACACTTTAGTTAGTACACTGTTAGTAACACTATTTGCTGCAGCATCTATGCAGTACACATGGGATGTCGATGGATGTTTACCAGAAATCTGTGACAAACAGCAATTAGCAGAGTCATTTTCTACAATTTCCAACAATGACAAGAAGATATGTCCTATCATGAAAATGTGATTGAAAAAAAAAAATCATAGTTGAAATAGCTACTGTATCTTTTTACATTTGGGATTGTCTAAATTAAAAGATATTTTAAAGATATTTACTTTAGGACGAACAATAATTTGCTGCATTAAAATACAAACTACAAATGACATATCACTGATGAAATTCAAACCTTGCATCACTAGATAAGTGATAGACACTAGATCCAGCTATCTTAAAATCTGTGCAGACTATAAAAAAGATATTTATTGTGCTGTGAGGCAGAGAATCACATTTTTTGAATAATTAATTTAACTATTAATGCTAAGGCTGTAATTTTCTCATCTTCAGCTGACACCCACGTACAGACATTTTGACTCTTCCTGTGCGTGTATTAATGAAGCAGTGTGTTTTAAAGAAAAAAGAGACCTTCCTAGCAACCAATCAAGGCTTTAGAGAGTGGTGAGAGGAGATGCTGCTACTTGACAAGGTTGGTGGGTGACCTCGATGGCTTCTTTCATCTGGCAATTAACACAGAGGAAATTCAACATCCAGAGCACAATGTGTAAAGGATTAACATGCACAGACGTACACACACACACACACCACCACCACCACCACACCATCAAACGTCAAACAATGAGCCAGTCACAGGAAAACTGATAAAAATTGTTACAGTTGCTGGTAGGTGGACATTTTGCCCCAACATGTCATCCCAGGTGGGAAATTTGGAGTGCAGTACAGTCTGGGAGAGGCAATATATGACTCCTTGTCTGATAAACAATAGTATAGCCTGAGCTTAATGAGCATAGTCCAGAGGCTATTTAATGATTTCTTCCAAATCAGTGTTGTGGGGGTTGCTGAGATAATTGCACTGGGCTTAGCTAAGGGAAAGGGAACAAACAATGATAGAAAAAGTCCTAGGGTAAGCAGAGCAACCCTCAAATTAAAATGGTAAGCCTTGAGAAATGCACAAAATTAAATCCAACAGCTATAATAAATAAAACCAAACAAGCCAAACAAAGAGAGCGAAGATACAGCATGAATCAAGATTGAGCATTGGGTGAAAAGCTAGTGCATCTGTTGAGATGAATTACTTGTTCTTGCCATTGTGAATCATTTGTCACTATTAATATCACAGATCATGATAGGCATAAGTTTTCATATTCTGAAAGGAAAGTTTGCACACTACTGTTTACCTTAAAGAAGCCATGAGCTGCATTTCTCTGTCCCAGCCAGAACGAAGCATCTTCAGGTATGTCCATGTACGGGGCTTCCACAACACGCTCATAGATCCTATAAAACACATTCAGAACAGTTGTTATTTTTTCAATAGCATTTTATTGCCTTACTGTTGATAATCAATATAGACCAGCAAGGACACCACACACAGAATCCTGACACATAACATGTAACACCCCTTTCATACAGTAGTTTCATGGTCCATTCACCTACTCTTTCATATGACAGGTGATGGACATTAATCTCTAGATGGCACAATGTGCAGAGATTGCAGCCTGCAGCATTGTTCCAAACATTTAACTAATGAATAACAGCCACACACTAAATTACAGTGAACAACTACCAAATAAGTGTCAGTGCGTACAAAAGATCATGCTTACTCAAACGTGTGCTTGCATCTCTCTTTACGCTCTTTCTCTCTTTTCAGGGAGTTAGTCAGATAACGTTTAAACTTTTATATGATTAAATATTTTTTCCATTCCTGATAGGGTGGCAAATTCACTGAAGCCAAGCTGCCTTCAACCCTCATTAAACTTAGATTAATAGGATGTTAGGGAAGGAGGAGTTGTCTGAAGTGTGTTGACCCATTCTGAAGTTCTGCTTTGAATGGGGTACAAGAGACAAGTATGTGTAATTTAAAATCCACAATTTTGCAATAATAATCTTTGTTTTTTCATATTTGTGTGTAATGAGAGTTATTTCATACCTATAGGCTTTCTTCTGTTTAAATTGAACTCTAACTGGTTTTCCCTCTTGATGTGGTCCATTTTTGGTGTGAACACAGTAATCACTCTTGGGTGCGCACCAAAACAACCTCACTAATACCCAGACTCATTTAGCAAACTGTGGTGAGAAAATATACCGAACCAAAACGAGACCAAAAGCTATGAATCACATGATTCATACCTGTTGCAGTCGACATGAAGTATGACATGAGAGGCACTGATGGCCACAGAGACCTTGTGCCACTGGTCATCAGCCAGGCTGTAAGGGAACACCTCAGTGTGTGCCTGTTGGCCTTTGGTACGATAGTGAAGACGAACCTCACTGCGCTGGCCGCTGCTCTCCAGCTCCAGGAACCTGCAGAATAAAAGTACCAGCAACCTACTTTTAGTAACAGCCAAATAATGACAGTTTCTCTGAGAATTTACATCCCTGCATTGTATAGTATCTTAGATCTGTATTTCTTTTCACATAAAAACCTGCATAGGTCCCAAAAGTGTCTAAACTAGAACCACAGAGATATAAACATGTCACTTATTTCCGAGCAGTGCACTCACATCTCTCCAGATTTCCAAAACCATTTAGAATTAATCATATCAGTAGTGAAGCATAATAGTGCTATATACCTGTTAAGTGCAACATCAGCAACACACAACAATAGCCCATGTGTAGACGTTGAACTCTTTACATTGCAGTATTAGCATTCTAGGAGAATCCTCTTCTCCACACCACTGAAATTCAACCAGCTTAGTGACATTAATGGAAAGAGCTGCCGATACACAGTCATCATCTCTGCATTTAAAGACAGATTTATTTAAACTAAAGTCATTTGCTGGAAACATTATTCAAAAGAAAAATGGAGATTCATGAAAGTGCAGCAATGAAACTGATTTATCTGCAAGCACATCTAATAGATTTACTCTCCCTCAGCCATGCATGCACATTCATCCTGACTCCATAAATGTACCAGCAAACGCTTCTGATGCTGAATTAGTCCTTGCCATCTTTCCATGTGCAGTGTTGCTTTGTTGCATATGAATGTCTGGGAAAGCTAATCAGCAGTGAGGAAAGTCATTAACATCCCTATGAGCTCTCTTCTCAGGACTGACTTTAATGTACAACTGACTTTAATGTAACTGTTCAATCGACACATTATGTGCAATTCAGATTGCTGTTCTGATCATCCAACGGCTCAGCTACCACAAACTAATGGAAAACATTAGCATGCTAACTGCAGGATCTCATCAGTTTTCGATCCACGATTACAGACTCAATGTTTGGATCGTCGATGGACTGTGAATAATACATGGGCACAGATGGTGATTTGCTGTGTTTACTCAATTGGCAGGTAAAATATCTAAATGCTCATCAAATACAAATATTTAGATTTTAATTGATAATGACTAATGAGAAAACAGAGCGATACTACACTTTATTTACAAGTTAAATTATGATTTATTAGAGAAGCTTTACAAAGAGCTTTACTAAACTTGATGTTACATTTTGGGATCTGGTTCTATCTCCGTTTAAAAGATTTGTTTTAATGGATTTTCACATATTGATTTCTGTTAAATAGCTGCAAGTTCTTTATGTAACATAAAAGATACCATATATTAAATATAACACGAAGAATGACCTTATCATACCTGTGCTCAGAATGGTGGATGGAGAGGATGACCCCAGAGTTGAGGTGATCCTGTTTCAGGGTCACCAGCACAGTAAACTCGTTCTTGCCTCTCAGCTTCTGCATCATTTTCTCTGAAACCTCAATGGGAGCCTTCACTTCCCTGGAGGACCCTGAAAGGAAGCAGAAATATCAAATAAATATATCATATAATCAAAATCTACTTTTTAACAGGGATTAACTATAATCTGTTACATCATTTATTAAGATTGTTGCTACATATTTTGATGATACGGAAAGACTGGCAAAGGGGCTGCATTTGAAACACATGAAAGCAAGTAAACACATTATACACACACTACAGTGGATTAAGAGTGTGTGTATTCCTCCAAACCAAAATACATAGATGCTTAGATGATCCTCTCATCCTGTCTCTACTTGTTGTGGTAAATAAATACCAATATGCTGCTTCATTTAACAAATGAAAACATTGATGAAATGACAACAATTTAACTGAAAGAAATGCAGCACTGACACTTTGTGAAAAACTATTCGATTGGGATTTCACAGGCTCTGAATATTTCATGTATTGAATTCTTTAAAAAATCAAACAGTAACTGGTACAATTAAACGCAATGAAAATGTTTTCATATTTCCTTATATTTTAAAGTGAGTATTTGATATAGTGACATACTTTATAAGACCACAGCTGTGTTCCTCATAAACTGCCACTTAATTTAGTATTTTAAGGCTTGTATCAGCTTCTCCAAAAATCTAATCTATTGATCAAACACTCTTAGGTTTGGTGTCGTACTAGATATATAAATCTGACGAATAGGGAAGAATGACCAGTGATATCAGTGTGGATGGGCGGGCATTTTCTGTGTAGTTAGCTCATCAGCTGCTCTTACAAACCAGCGTGCCCCTTTTCTTCTCTCCAACTCTACACAGATGTCTATGCCACTTTAATGGAAGCATCAATAAATGATGACGTTTCTCAGAAGCAATCACATCAAAGAGTTCACTTCCAGCTACGGGTTGCATGCAAGATGCCCTAGTACACTTTAGCGCTCCAGGAAGCAAGCGTGGTGGCTTTTCCTAAGTGTATTAACATTACTTCCAGCTGGTGGGAGTAGCCAATTAACACAATGCAACGTGAGCAACAGTGAGTAACACCATGATGAACACTGGAGTACTCATTGGCTATAAATACAAAGACAGAATGCTGAAAAAGAGCGTCTTTTCCTCTTTTTATTCTTACAACATTGGCGTGCACTTATCACGCATTAGCCTCTTCCTCATGTACAGTCCGGCAGGGACAGTTATTTCTGTCTAAACAAAAATGCTTGCTAGATTTGTCACTCAACAGAAAACATGCAGAGAACACAGTTTCGTGCATTTTGCATTGGCAGTGGAGTATAATTCTAGTGTCACTGGCTGAGGTGGGACAGATGGTCCAATGACTGTAACCATTCTGCTTAGCAGTAATCTGCTGCCACCAACAGATCCCACTTAATAGTCAAATCCAAATGACCAGCGATGACAATAATCTCATAAATTATTTTTGTGTTGAGATGTGTTTTGATACAAATTATTTGGTTTTAAAATTACAAGTGGGTGTCTAACTTATTTCAGTAAAATGGTCAATATACATTTTCCACTTTTGAAGCAAAGAGGAATTCAAGCAGGATTCAAACAGGATTTACAGTGTCTACTGCAAAATTCATTGGTCACTCTGTTGCCATGCCATGTGAGTTCAACGACATTTAAATAATGGGTAAAATGAGCGCAGTGGGAGCAGGTGTCTGGGCGGGGTCCACACTGAGAGAAGTTTGATGAGGTAGGGGGGATGGTGAGGATCAAGGAACCCCTATCACTGGGCTGCTCCACAGCTTGGCTGCTATTAGCTCTTTATGGTTAGGGGGAAGTGGTTGCTTCAGATGGGACTGTGGGGCTTTGGAGGGTGGGAGCATCTTCTCATTTGGTAAGAGTGATGAAGTTGCTCTTTAGAGCTGCCTGCAGGACCTTAGCCCCTTTAAAAGGTGCTAAACATCTCTGCTTTTCTAAAAACATACACAAAAGAGATGAGTTTGTGCTGAGATGAAACGCTCTGCCAAATCAATGTGGCCCTGCTGAGGGGGCCTTTGGTCGATTATCTACTGGCAGGCGCCTGGATGGGGCAGCCACCTGCTCCTAACAACCACTCTGATGTGTTATACTGACACAAAATAGCTTGAAAATGATGACTTAACGCATAAAATTCCAATCAGCACATTTTCAGTGCAATAACTCAGTTCCTATCATCTGTCTTATTTGTTGACAGGCTATGAGAAGCAGCTGATTGTGAGAAAACTGTGTGTTGGAGACTTACAGAGTTTTAACAACTGACTAGAGCTCTTCAAAAGCCTCAGGCTTAATAGCATCCCTTGGAAGCTCAGCTTTGGGCTACATCCTAATCTTATCTCCGGGGTACATTGTGCTTTAGTGGTTACACTCAGGCCATGATTTCCATCATTCATCTTCACATCTGATCTTAAACTGTGTATTGTGGTCTTATTTTGTCTGACCCCTACTACACACATAACTGTAATCCTCCCATACTCCCATCACTGCATTCTCATACAAGTGTGTTGAGCTGCACCAATCGCTTTCTCACACATTTAGCATTTAGAACAGGTGCCCTGCAGCAAAGCTTGCGAGTCCAGATACACAAAGCTTTGCCAAAATTCCTTTCTCACACACTTTCTATCAATTCTACCTGTATTTACAGAACAGTTGGTTTTGTACTAGAAAGATGTAGAATTTCTAGCATAAAGATCATACTCTGAAGAACTGGCGGAAATACATTTTATGTTCAACGTTCAAACTAATTTAATTAATTCTCAAAGGAAATTGCGACTAAAAACAGTATGACTGATAGATAAGAAGATCATAGCCACTTTTGTATGTGAATAATGAGGACTTTCATTTTTTTTTGTCTCTAGTGGAATGCTAGAACAAAATAACACCTCCTACATCTTTGCAACAACTCTTCAGCAACATCTTGCCAATAAGCTATCGCTCCACCAGTTAAGAGTGAGTAAGCCATGAGATGCACTAAACACATAGAGCCAAGAGGGGTCAGAATAAACACGGTGATTCAATCAGCAGAGGAAGGACACAATACTAGGATAAAGCAAGTAAAAATTTAGTGTTTTCCTATTACATAATATTTTCTCTTTGAAAAATGACAACATATTTCAAACAACTCATTTTATCTGCCGGCCTGAGCAGAGAGGGATATGTGTGGGAGGGTTAGGCAAGAGAATATCTCTCCAGAGGGATTAGAGTAATGATAAACTCTCCACCGGCAGCAAACTCCAAACCCTCCATTACTGTCACACACACATATGCATTTGTGAGCACATACACAAACAGGTGTAGAAGGCACCATGTATAGAAACAGAAACAAAATAACACAGACATTTTGGCTAGCATACTGCTCCACACACATTCAACACAAAGAGAGACAATATATGCAGAAACACAGATAAATGCATACAGACACACATACACATTGATAGACAGACCAACCACCAAAAGCTGGTTGTTACAGCCCCTGAATATTCCACTGCGCTCAGTCAATCTGCATTTGCCAGCCCATCTCCCCCCACTGTGTCTCCACTCTCCTGGAACAAATACTAGACTGAGCCAAGGGCACCTCCAGTGCTGCTTTGGCCAGCAATTTCTGCCCAATTGTCAGATTGCCTCCTCGGTGACGGCCGGTCTGACATTCACACATACACAGAGCTAATGACAGCCTTCCAGCCGCCCAACTGTACAGCTACCCTGTGGGTATAGAAATATCTCTCCCCATGGTCACCAATGCTCCTGTGTGGAACTTAGAATCAGGTACGCCCCAGAAGGCAGCAGGTACAGCAGACTTTCATGAGAGAAAGTAAACAGTTTGGAAAAATTGGGTAACTTTCTGGATGGTACAGCAAAAACCAGCAAAAACTTTAAGTAAATGTCAAATGTAGTAGAATTAAAAGATTTAAATTTGTATGAAAGTGCTGACAAAGAAAGGTTATGTGAATTGATTAAACTTAAAGTTTTGACATGTCTGCCTTAGTCTTGTTTTGACATTTTAGCTTTGTTGGGATTATTTTTAAATACATTAAAAGGCACTGCATTTTAAAGATACATTACAAGGACACAGAGCAAAAAAGTTCATAAATTCAGAGTTCAGAAATTGATACCTAAAATATTTCGTTTTCTAAAACGTTTTCTAAATTTTTGAAAACATCTGTCACACTGTAGAATTATTTCAATGTAAAGTAACTAGAATTTTATGAGAATTTTAGTGGGGTATTTTGCAGACTTAGCCTTTTTAGTAACCATACCCTACTTCTATCTAACTATCTAACTTTCCCTCTTTTGCAACTTGGACAGAAAAGTCTGTATACGTATAAAGAAGGATTTTCATATTAAATATGTAACTTTGTAAGAAAATCCAACTGATTAGCTTCTGAGGTAGACTGCAGAAGAATCATATTAACTCATATCAAATTTGAAAAGCATTTTTACACAGATAGTGGATTTTCTTCCCTGTGTGTAATAAAATTTGAATACCATAGAAAGGGATCTCTTTGAAGTCAGTATGGACAGGAAAAACAAGAACAGCAAACAGTAATCCTTTTAACATACATAAACAGTAGGCATGAGACAGTTGTTTTATTATTATAAAATATGCCTGTTCACCATCAGAGTAAAAAACCTTGTATTCTATTTCAAAGTTTTAAGTATTGTTTTGGAGTACTGAGCAACTTAACTTGAATTTGTAGACTATTGTACTAGTAGTATTGCTACTGTAAGTTGTTACGGCTAACGCAAATTAATGTTTTGACGGAGAAGTCTAAGACAAAATAACCTGAGTGATGTCAACAGAATTATCTTAGCTGAGAACTGGAAAATACCAATTTTACTGAAAACCTTTGTTACAAACTGGCAGCTTGGAAAATGAAACCTGTGGGCTTTTTCCACGCGGGTAGGGTCTAACAATAGATATTAATGAGAAGAACGATGGTGCATTTGGTGAGTAGAATTATTAAGTGTTTCTGGATCCTGACCAGAAGTCAGAATATTTCAAGCTCTGCTACACAGATTTCAACGTCTTTACTAAAGTACTTTAAGTCTTTTGAATAGTGTTAACACCAAGTTTAATGACTTTTAATGTTTAAGACTTTTGTGCAAGTTTGAAAAGATACCAAGTATTTTCTGTTAATTTCAGACAATTGTCAACCATTTGCACAATAGTAGCACCGTTCATTAATAGACAATAGCTCCTTTCAGTTAAGGAAGATGGTGCAGTGTTCTATATAACAAGAACTGACATAAAACAGCTGTAAATTGCAGATTACAAAAAGTATAAAATGAGTGTTACACTAACCTATTTTGTCAGTGTTAATTACATTATTGATTGCTGTAGGTAAATTCCCATTTTGCCTTCTCGTTCTCTAAGTGTGGGGTTAGCTGCAGAACGGCATCCTCAAAACCAGTTCGATACAATTCAGCATAGAGTACGGAAGATGCTTGCCTACACTGCAGCTTCACTCTGATCTCTAAAGTTGAGACTGAGCAGTCTTCCTACCACTGTTCATACAGTATAGCACAGTACTCCAATGTAATTTACTTACAATTAGCTGAAACACACAACCACAATTGTTATTCAAACATTTATATCCACACTCATTAATGCAGGAAAACTCACATTCACAGCCGCCCTGTCCTCCTGTACACATGCACAAGAAAACACACACAGTGTTGCTGCATTATAAATAAGTCTCTCCCATCCTGTTACACTTCAGTGTCCCTGCAGTCAGGGACATAATCACCACAACATAAACAGAAACACCTCACTAGCGCTGTTCAAACAGTAAGAGCAAGAACGTGCTTCTGAGACAGACAGCATTCACACACAGATACGACTACAGGGGAGTGTTGCGCTGCAGCAGAAAAGATGCTTCTAGCAATTGTGTTTACACTTCGAATGAGTTTGGCCCGTATGCTCATAACTAGAGAGGGAGAGACCACAGGGTGTTGGGGGAAGGGAGTGCATCTAGGTGTGGCCTTTGTGCTTGTTTAGACATAGACAGATAGATATCTACATATTAAAAAGTGTGGGGGAAGTGCTAATAATGTGACAATTTTGCTGTATTGCTGCGAATCACCTGGCATAAAGGCAAAGGGGGGGAGCGTAGCCTGGAGGCTTCTCTCCCACTCTTTATGCCCGTCCATGAGGTCCAACTCCCCTAATGCCATGAAATGTAGCGCTGACAGCTACCTTCAAAAGCATCAGCAGGGGTGCGTTAAACAGCAAACCCCCACCCCACTGCTCATTGCTCTCCTCTTTCATTCACAGACACAGAAATGTATTACTTTGTGAGAGATACAAAGATATAGTAGTTTAGCAATATGCACCCCACTATTGCTTATTCACATACATGCACATATTCACATTTCTATACTGTGAATTACTCTCCTGCTTCTTCTCTTTCAGCTTTCGGCAGCTTCCCCTCCTCCTGCCTCCACCCAGCATCCAGAGATAACAGCCTTCCCTTCGGGCAGGCAGGCGGTAGAGGGGACAGCCATGGATATGTTATGCTTGCTATCTAATGAGCGTCGGAATGTCACCGTGGGCCTGTCTGCTGGTCCCAGCAAGCCAAGCATCCATACATGTGGAATCAGCGCAGTCTATCAAACAGCTGGCAGACAGCTCTGCTCCTTATTTCTCTCTCTCTCTCCCTCTTTCTTTCTCATCCTCTCTTCTATCTCAGCTTCACTCTCTTTATCTCCCTCTCTCTCACTCTGCATCTCTACAGTACTGTGTGTGCCTGCTTGTCTATTTCTGATCACAAACAAGCAGAGACCCAGGTCTGTTTTGCCGATACACCTCTCCCCGCCTTCCCCCCTCACCCAACATCATTGACTTAACATAGACATCCCAAATGAAGGATGGAGGCAAGCTCTGCCATAAATAATACGCTGCCTGCTCCGCCTGGGTAGCTAAATGTACTTAGCAAAGGTAATGCAGGAAAATAAGGGGGTATAATGACAGAGGGGTGCCAGTCATGTTTTTATTTTGCGACAAAAGCAGTGGGAGCTTCTTTCTGTAAGTGTCTTTGCTTCTCCCAGTCTCTCTCTCTCTTCAACTCTCCACTGTAGTCACTCTCTATCCCTCTCACTACCTGCCTGGATGAAGCACTTCTGAGTTTTGTCTACACAGAGGACATCAAATGGCCTGTCTTCACAGAGATGCTGGAGTTGCTGCTCCACGCAGAAGTGCTGCTGTCTCAGAGGCCGTGCATGGAGATTAGAAGATATCAGCAAGGAGGAGGGAAGTAGAGGAATGCCGACAAATGATTGTGATGCTTCTCTGTCCCAAAACAACACTGCCACTTTGGTAAATTATGTGATCCATGTTGAGATATTCCTTGTGAAGATATGAATGCTGCCCAATCGTTGTTTTTTCCACTGATCTGGGAGCCAAAAGCAATTTCCTCTGTTGCTACTTTTGGCTGGGTTATGACGGACCTCTCCATCCCAGTGATGAAGCTATTAACAGTCTCATTTGAATAGCAATGGCATGTCTCACATCAAATGACAGTGATGTAACACTGGCAAAACTGTGTATGAAAGTCAATCACAACCACAGCTTTGACAACTCCATTCCACAGAGTGCCATTTGCTAAATGCTATAGTTGACATGTTTAGCCTACACACTGCCTTACAACTGACAACATGAATATCTGATTCACTTTTCTGCCCATGTACATCACAGGTATAGAGGGCGGTTACACACTCCAGATGAAAACTGGGGGAATTCTAGCAGGAGGCCCAGTCTACCTCCAGACTTGCATCATGCATCTCTGTGAATGCAGTTTTTTTTTGTCCCTGCCTAATCTGATTATGCTCAGTCTTTGTGGGATTCTTTAAATGATCTACCCATCTCCCCCTCTCTTCACCCTCCTCACTCCACTTTTTCATGAGGACATAACACTGCCCATTGTTCAAGCAGGTGGCAGTGTGAGGGCCCCAGCGTTCAGAGGAAAACTGAAATACACCATATGTTGCTCCTGACAGTCTAATACACAGCTGTGCTACGGACAGTCAGAATCATATACGTACTTATGGGATATAGCATTATCAGATAATATGATATTTTTTAAAAAGCTCTCCATCAGGCATCTAAGGATAAGAGTTGATCTATGGATTACTGGGATCCATCCCGTTGTATCAAGTTCATAACAATCAATAAAAACATAACAACATTTGTGACAATCAGTTTTCCTTAAAAACGAATTAGTCAGCGCAGGTTCGGATGCAATTCGCTTCATCTGTACACATTATCTCCCATCTATGGACAGAAATAGAAGGAGTGTGTGTGTTACTGTACCTTGGAAGTGGAAAGCCCTAGACTCACTGTGGAAGCCCTGGACCTGAGTAACTCCATCAAAGCCTTCTCCAAGGGTTAATTCATCAAACACGTTGATGCGCAGGGCAGGGTCAACCCCAAAACCTACAACTAATAGACAAACACAAAAACATTACTGTATTATTAGCAGGCAAGGACACCTGTGATGCTGTAACACATTCCTGCTGGAATAAAGAGGAATGATGTAAGGTGATGGGATTATATACCCGCTGATTAATCACGCAGGTCTGATGTCTTAGAAAACCAAGCAGCAAATTATTCAAAGCAACACATGATTTAATTATGTACATCTTCTATTGGGCTACATGTTGGATGGTTACCGTACAATCAGTGACAGCCCAGTGTCCTACCTGAGGAGGCGCAAAATATGCCGAGAACCAGAAATAGCTGTAATAATCCCATGGTGAATGTATTAAAAAAAATTAGTCCATGTTTTGTCCACTTCCGAGAAGCAGTATTGTTCAATCACATGCGAATTATATATCACCCTCGCACAGAAAGCTATCACCAATCCCAAATGCTGCGCGGAGGCATAATCACAACTTTAGATGACCGATCATACAAAAAAGCAAATCCGGATATAAGAAAAACAGTCACAATGTATAAATTATTCCATGTAACGTAAGGTCTGCTCCATCAGTACCCTCCGCGGCACAGGTGGGCGAGGGAGGATGCACAAAGCGGACTGCCGCTGCCTCACCAGCTCTACAGACGCTCCTACGGCAGCGCGAATGAGAGCTGTGGCCGCTAAAGGAGTGTAGAGAGAGGGGGAAACAGAAACTGTCTATGAGTGAGAGAGGAAAAACACAGCGACAATGAAGCCCCCTTGTGGCCTGAGAAGAGACAACCTTTGAAGACACCAAAATAGGCTACGGGTATTGATTGCAGCCACGCCTATAACATAAAAACATGGACGGAGCGCACCTCAAACCCTGATGGAGAAAACTGCAACAGTGGTGTCGATCCGCTAATTCTCTGTAAATTCCTCAGAAACAACTTTGTAAATTGGCAAGATTAGAATAAAGTCAGTGTTCAGTTGATCCATTAAATGCGTTAAATGCGCATAACCGAACATAATAATAAAGATTGTAGAAATAAATTGATAATTGCTTGTGTTTAATTGAATAGTTCTTAGCCTCTGTCTCTGGACGTCAACATCTACTTTAAACATGTGAACTTACTACTTATTCTATGATTTAATTTCATTTTATTATATTTAAATCAATGTAAACAGACCAAGTTCAACTATATTTAAAGTCTTAGGGATGTTTCAAATGCTGCTGCTTTGCTAACATGGATAACAGATGCAGTTAAATCCACTGAAGCCTTTATTGGTTTTAGTTACACCTGTGCTTGACATGTCACATAAAAAAAAGGTTTTATCTGTGTTAACACTCAAAACCTGATTCTTTAGGGCTGTGATAGCAAGTTTGACCAAAGTGGCATCTTCAAGGACAAACAGACACACAGTCCTTCTAATGTATGATCACATTCTTGTATTGTTAAAAACCGCCATTAGCTCGTAAATACATGATAGTTTTAGAATAAAGACCAGAACAGGTAACACTTGATATCTTGAAACATCAGGAAGATTTTAAACTGCATTTTCCAAAGTTAAACAAAATTACAAAACAACAGTAGATTTATTTTCCTCTCACTTTGAACTAAAATTAAGTTAAAATCACTGGTTCTAACACGTTTCTACTTGCATGCATGTCAGCATTGTTTGTGATGTTTCATGTAAAGATTTGCCTCTAAAAATTCAGCTACTCAAACAGTACTTAGAATTTGTTAAATTTATTTATTAAAGTTGTTCAGGTTTAAACAGTGTTGTAATGACTGCTCCACTGAAACTTTTTTGACCCCTCTTATAATATGTGATTTTGTGGCTGGTATTAAAAGGAAGTAGACAAAACGTGGTCTAGAAGTACTAAGCTAAAATGCTCCTGATTTGCTGTTGCTTAGTCTTGAAGACGTTCCAGCACACTTTTGTCTGTTCGACAGGCGGAAAGTCCCCAAGAATTTAAAGCTCTTTGGTGGGTTCACAGTCACTGAATGTTACACTAGGTTACAGAAGTTATCAAGGTCATATAATAATCATTGAAGTCCAGAGTCCCTTTAATAAAAGTGGAAATTAGTGTGGAACTGCCTGGGAATGAATGTTAGGATACTTATACTTCTGGGTATTTTAAGAAGCTATTATATTATATAAGTTACATGTATATTTTACAGCCCTCCCAAGGGTCAAACTGGATCAGTCTGGCGTACTGTAGATGGTCTCCCTGCACCTCAGTGGCATTAAAATGAAATAAAGTAAAGTGCTTGGCTGTGTGTGTGTGACTTCACTGTCTTGTCATGCTATTTTTACAGAGCACAGATGCTTTGTGTTTTTAATATTTATTTATCTAGCATCGTCTTTATCCATGGGACCAATTACCATTTTGAAATATAATTGTTTTATCAGCAGCCATGGTATGCTAGTGATGATTTTTTAATGATGACAAATAGTTACATTTTCCCTGAATCCTAATATACTTCATGCCAGATGGACATGGATCTAAGTCTTTTGGTAGAGGCTTGTTCAGAGGCAATCCCAAGTCCACGGCAAACTCCAGCCAATTCCTGGATCGCAGGGAAAGTCTTTTGTTAGCTGTGCTGATCTGCTGAAGTAGGCTGGCAAGTAGAGGGCAGCAGATATGGCTTCGGGGACAGTTCCAGATCCTGTGTGGTGCACAGTTCCTTCCTAAGAACCCCAGATTAATTCCACCACATTTGTCATATTAATCTGTCTACTGCTCAAAACAATTTTCACTGATGCCAAAACATGTTTTGTTTTAATTATGATTCATGTAAAATAGATGTATTTTAACAAATAGGTCCTTATCTGTCTCCAGAGAGCGCGTTCATAGGTCCGCAGTAATGAGTGGCTATTGTCGGTAAAACAAAGGCAGGCTATGGCTCTCAAAGCAGCAGCAGAGTGTCACATCTGCGATGAGAGGGCCTCCAACCCTCTATTCATTATTAATAATGCCAGATTTTTTCTAGGTCGAGACACAGGAAATGTAATTACTTTGTATTGCCCACAAGTTGTCATTTCCTAAAGTGCCATCAGGAAAATAAGAGTCATTAGCCAAGAATGAAAAGTAATAAATGCACACAGTGCCAACACACACCACTCCAGCAGTGCATACACACACACTGAATCTCTCAGGGCAAGGGCAGAGGAGCAGTGGAAGTCCTTTCATTCATCTTGAAATCACCCAGAGATATTACAAAGCTCTCAAGAGCTTTTTCATCTTGACCATAAGCTTATCATATAGATGTACTAATGTGAAAAAAATGAAAATAAAAAAACATGACCTACAGTTTCCACACAGTTCTCCTGAGACCTATGTGTTGCACAATTCCATGTCATATTACCCTTTCCTGTCTTTCACATTTGAAACTTGAGACTTATGTTAAAAGTTGTTCCGACTAAATTAATCTTCAAAGATGTGTTTAATACTGAGACAGTTTATACTTTTAAAATTAATTGAGTCAAAGTAAGAATTATACGAAGCTGAAACATTAAAGTTCATTATCATTAGTTATGAGAGTCACTGTTATCAAAGTGCAAAGTCAATAGGTTGGGCATTAATTGTTGCTATTCAGTTAGAGGGACTAACAAGTTGTTGACTCAGGATAACTGCAACAGTACTGTCATTCTAATAGTACCATCTAGTGTTCACAGCAGTGAACTGCAGTCACAGTATCAGAGTGCAGCAGTACTGAGGTCATGCAGACAGTGTCACCCTTGTACAATACCAAGGCTAAAGATGACGTCCCGTAATTTGAGCAGCACAAAGAGTTAAAAGGTTAAAAAATAAATAAGTACTCCAGGAACCTGCTGCAAAGTTTAAATTGTGATTCAACCTGATTATTGAAAGGAACAAGATACTGTTTATTTGTATATTTATGGTAAGGAAACCTGTTTTGGAATGGTTGCAGTGAATTATCTATTTGAAATCCAGGATGGCTGCAATGGATCTATGTGTGTACAACAGACTACTGCAGCTTGCAGTAATATCTTTGGACTAAACATCTGTGAGAAATGGAAACACTGATTATCTAAAATACATCTGATAATAACAAATTGTCTCTATGATTGTGTGCCAAATTAGAGAAAAGGGTAGGGCTAACATTTTTCACACACCTGCTAGGTTTTGTGGGTTTTTTATGACCTTATGTGTCAGTGTGGCTGTGGTTGCAAACAGTTTTCAAATAACAGTGGAGCAATAACTAGCAGCTTTGGTAAAGCTCACAAGGTGTTTGTGTCACAATGAAATGAGGAATTTTACACTCATTAGCATCTAGTTAGTCATTTAGTGTTGCATAAAATGCAGCCTTTTTATGTAGCTCTGGTTTATTCACAATAATTGCTGAGACAAACAGTGACAAACAAAACATTTTGAAAGTAAAAGATATCCTATTAAATATTCATCCACTCAGTTTGATAATCTGTCCCTTGCACAGATGTTTTTAAACCAAGTGCACCAGCTATGCAGAAACTAAATCCTTTTCTTTTAGCTTTGTATTCCCTTAAAATCTTATGAGTTCTTACTTGAATGTTAATGTAACGTTTTTCTTACTATTGCACAACCCCCCTAGCTAGCACTGGGCAGGCTTACGTCACTCTTACAAAAGCTAAAATTCCCAGTACTCGGCAAAAAGAATAAGCTGGTATTTCAGTATATATGCATTCGAGGATTTTTGGAGGCATTGGCATTTGGAGGAGGAAAAAAATGCCAGCAGAGCACTGAAACTGAAGATGTTTCTTTTTTATTGTGTAACATTTTAATGTGAACTCTTTGAAACATCGGAACATGATTTTACGTATGTTGATCTTCTATAGACTGTCCATGCAGTGGCTTCACCCAGCCACTCCCATTCCCCCTGGATCCTATTGTGAATGTGTGCAGTGAGCTGGCTCATTGGGCCCTCATGCTGAATGGCCCGCAGCCATTCACTCAGCATACAGAAGCTCATTAGAACTCTATAGACACACAATTGTGAGGCTCACATTAGAAACTTCCTCCTCTGGGGCACAGACACCGCACACAAAGTGCCAGTTTGCTGCTAAGCTAAGCGCATTGTCTTCCTGATTCATAGAGCCTGGCCCACCATTCATTATATTAAGTTCGAGTGGTGGAATATCAATTGCGTGTGCAATGGGCCGGTATCTTTTTAAGAGCTTTAGTGGGGTTAAAAAGAGAGAAAAGGGATCTCAGCCAGTCTGCAGAGTGCTAGCTTTCAACAGGACTATTGTGAAGATTTTGAATGAAGGGACCCCTGTTTTTCCCTCCATGTCTAAAAAGAGATGGACATCAAATAAATTCACATGAACTTGCTTCAGGGTGTTTCCAAGACCCACCATTTCAGAATAGCCTAATTATACCTCCCTCTCCTGGAGAGCTCTATTGGAATCTGGCTAATTACAAAGTGGTGAATCTTAATGATGATACGCTCTTAGCAATGCCTTTTAAAATTGTGCGGGATTTCCTCCATCTAAAATATCAGTGACCCTAGAGAAATATATGATTTGTAACACGGATGCACAATGTGCTAAAGAGTGTCATCAGTTCTTAGGTTGTTGGTAGCAACTTTTAAACAAGGGAGGAGAAGGGTGATTATAAGATTTTGTCAGTGTTATCACATAAACTATACGTTGAGTATGTTCGGATATAAACAAATACATTAAATAGAAGCACTCTGAAGTTCCCTCCTGCTCTCTCTATATGACATAATCAAACGACCACCAAACAAAAAAGCTTGGGGGACTATCACAGTCTCTGTTCTACATGGAGCATGTTAATGCACACGCACACACACACACAATATACAAAAGTAGATAGCGCACACAGACTTGCTAACACTCATCATGTGACAGAGCGCTATTCCTTCTCCACCAGTCTGAGGAATAAAACCTCAAATTTGATTACAAGCAACCTTTGGCTTCCTGGCCATCACACAATAGGCCTAGCTGTCTGGGCCATTTTCCATGCTCAGCATGAGGTATCTACACGCGCAGACTGCAGCTCGCTGCCACCCTCACCCCCACACCAGTGTGGATATGCCTGTTTACTGTGCCTAAACTCTGGGTCTGTCGCCCCTCTTGTTGGGCTCCCTATTATGATGCTGAGGATCATTAGTTGCAGTGTGAAAGGTTACACAAGCCTCTCATTGGACATGTTTGTATCAAAACATCACTACATGTTTCTGTGTGTTTGTTTGACCATTTGTATTTTACACTCGCAACCTTCAAATATGCTGCGTATGACCCCAATGCACTGAAGGCTGGCACTTAATAAATATTTTAAGTGGCTGAGTCTACTGAATTTGGAAGCACATAGATCTCTCAGATCCAGAAGTGAATCCTAATCTCATAATCTTTAATTGTAAAATACAAGTTTTGACCAACAGACAAATCAAACAGCTCAAACTTTACCAAAAGTAATGGTTGGGAAATGTTCCCTTTGCTTGTCAATGGCAATATCAGATCAAAGAAAAATTACCGTCTGAGCTTGTATTATGTGTTAAGCTAGATGCACAGAAACATTTAATCTGAAAACAAATCAATTTCAAAAGGTTCCACTTAAGCATTTCAAAACAACAACAAAAGGGAAATACTTACTTACATACAGTTTCT
>OMLM01005771.1:94817-108330 GCA_900302695.1 Helostoma temminkii | reverse complement strand
TTATACAAGGAAAAAAGAAGTAACCAAATTTAAACATAATTCAGTCATCTTCTTAGGCAATGTAAGGTGACACTGAGTGGTGTTATTCTTCTCCAAAAAAAGACTTTTTACACTTTCCATACACTTTGAAGAGAAAATATAATCTTATAATTTGATCACATTACTTTGCCATTTTTATTCACACTAATAACGTCTGTTTCAATTCATTTTACAATTAAGAAAACCCAGAGTAATGGTTGTGAAGTATAGAAAAAAAGCACACTGCAAATCAACTGTTGAGTCATTTGTATAAGGTACAATGAAGCTCTGAGGGATGCTGGAGAAAAGAGAAAACTATTTACTACTGCAGAGGCCTGTTTGGTGCATGTTAAACTTTGGCCAGCAGTTCATTGTCTCTGGTGTCTATCATTTAATAGGCTAGTTGACATAATGAATGAGTCAGACCCACCTTCTGCCACTCCAGAAAGGACCCCAGTCTTATCTGAATTGAGAAGAACATTAGAGTCTCTCAACCAATCACGACACAGCCCTGTTGCAAAGTGCAGGCCCAAAAGAGGAAGAGCAGAGAACTTTTGTTTTCTTCAGAGTTTAATGAAGTTGGCCTGGTCACTCAAGAAGGGATTAAAGGAGAATTTAGTGTCACTGAGCTGTGACTGCTGAAGAGGGAACTCAAGTGTTGGGGTCACTGTGTGAACAGGATGGTCTCAGTTCAGAGCTGCAGCGGGAGGAACATGGCTGGCTCTCCTCCTGCTTTACCGGGCTTCGGGAGCTCGGGGAAGAGTTTTCTTATCGACAATCTGCTGCAATCACAGACAACTCGCTCAGAGGGGACTTCAGGTGGATACCTGAGACGATCATTAGCTGAACGTCCGAGACGAATTTGGGGCCCAGAGCATGGAGCATACCAAGGCCAGGCACAGCTTTTTCAGCAGGTGAAAGATTTAGGCGGGCCACACTTGCCACACTCACCCCACTCAGGTAAATTGATCTTCTTGCAAGTAGAAATTTTAAACAAAAATCTAATATACTTGAATTATGTTAAGATTTTGAAATGTCTATGGCGATAAAGTTAAACGCATGGACAATAAGTCATTTATATTTTTTGTACTAAGATATGTGTAAATATTGCTTAACTTCAACTATGTGCATCTTTATAAAAGCTGTCACAGTCTTAAAAGTAAGCCATTACTCAACAGATTTGTTTAAGTCAGGTTACTTTTAAACACTGAAATTTCTCAGCTTTGTTTTTGTGGAATTTTCCTCAGCATACTGTTGTAAAGTAAAGAAATTTTTCACTACAATATGTTTTTAAATTTTAAATGTTAATGAAATTAATACATATGTGCTTATCCATAGTTCATGTTGAAGTGAACATTTTGTGGAAAGTATTTTTAGCTGATGGTGAGGTGTTTTAAAATGTAACCAAATGTTAGTTAAAATCAGTAAAATCAGTAACAAATAATATTTGTATCCACAAAAGAATCAAACATTTATCTTTGGTCAAAAAATATAATTATTGTCTACTAAATGTCATTTTTGATTAAAATGCTGTACCAACTTAAAATGTGCGACACTTCTAACACCTAAAACGTCATTCTGGCAAGTCATTTAAAAACAGAATTAATACATTTCTTCACAACTTAGGGTGGTAAAAAAAATAAAACCAAGTTCATAAAACATTTAACTATAATATATAAATAGTTAAGGTTCTATCGGTGATATAAGCTCAAAAGCTTAGCATTGTTTATAGATGTAGCTAAAATAAAAAAACTATGCCTTAAGAAATTGGCAGTAAACCAGGTATAGTCCCTTGTCAATCATATAGGTCACACCTGGTTATCACATGAATATGTCTGACTGTCTCTGTCTATCTTGGCAGGTGTGCTGGGCAGTGTTTTCCTGGAGAGCCCACACTATCTGCTGGCATGCTGTGGTGGGTCCAGCCCCCCTCCTGTCTTCTCCAGTGAGTGTTTTATGCCTCATCAGCAATGCCTCAACTACTCTCTAAGCATTAGCAGCAGGGTCTCCCATGTGCTCCACAGCTAATTACTGATGCAATGCCAAAGAGCTAATTCTCCGCTCAACTCTGCACAGCTCTATTCATAACCATTCATGGCTGTTTAGGATAGGGAAGAAGGGTGGGTTGCAAAGCTTTTAATAGTCCCTGTGGCCCCCTATTTTGTACTTGCAAATACAGACTCTTACCAGCACAAATATGCAGAGCTAATAAACATCTTGTCTTCTGTCATATTAAGATTATAATTACCAGGTGTGGATTGTTGCTGCTGATTAAGGCAGACTGTTCCAAACTCCCTGAGCACATTATTAAGTTTGCTGTGAATCCCAGTTTAAAATTTAATTTTCAAGGTTTTTAGACATGACATATGTAAACATCTGAGGGACTAATAATTACATCTGAAATGTTCTTTTCAATTGATTTTTCATTGGGTTTTGCTTGAAATTCCAGTTTCATTTCCTTTTACTTTAAAATACTAAAGTAGTATTACTGCATTGTACTCCAGTATTATAGAATAATAAACACTAGAAGCTGTCCTCTTTTGCCATTGTCCCAAAGCAATGGGAAGTTATTAGTTTCTGCATCCTATGATGCCTGTCAAGAGATGTGGAAAATAGCATAAATCAGAAAGCCCTCATCCCACAGGTCCCCAGAGTCCTCTTAGTAGGTTGACACTTTCCCACAGTGCCCAACAACACAACAATGCCAAGTCTGGCCGTGACCAATTGGCACATTCACTCCACCATCCACACGCGACCTCACTGCAATTTTTCACTGCAGAAATGAACTCTGCTAAGCACAAAAAGCTCGCCCATTTCTCTCCAGAAGAAGGCTGGACCAGGAACATCCCCCAGCTATTGTGTGACTAAAGAGCTTGGTTCACCGACCCCCCTCTTTTCTTCTGTCCTTCAACTCTCATTCCTGCCCATTTGGGACCTCTTGACTAGGACATAAAGCATTCAATGGAAGTGACTTTTATAGACTTTTTCGAGCTCATCTTCACATACAAACTGCCTTCATACCTGCAAGTGAAAAGATTTAGTGTTGGGCCTATTGTTGGTGTCCAACAAGGATCTATAGTTGGCCCACTAGGGTAGACACACACGTTGCCGAAGAATGACCTGGTAATCAGCTATTTAAATGAAAGACATTGAGTCCCAATAGAGAAGTGAGAAGCATGTCCAAACCTGTTATTCGCTCCCTAGAGGTGGTCTATGTGCAGATTTGTCGTACAGATTAAATGGATTGGATAAATTGTTCCACTTGACTTCTGCTGTGCGTGCACCTGTGAGTGAAGCAGCGTGGGATTGCTCCCCACAGGTCACCAAATCCCTTTTTTTCTCAATAGAAATGGCCTTTATATCCTCTTTCGTCACCCCCAGTTTGTTAAATCAGACAAATAGAGAGAAACCGAAAGTGAGTAATAAAGTGAGTGTAACAAAAACAGGCATCACTTTGGTTTAAACAGGTAGACAATGTTAAAATGTGCATGTTGAACGTGGATCAATTGAGATTTGTAATTAAATAAAAAGTCACATACATTTTGAATATGCTGCACAAATCATCCAGTCAGCTTGCCAAATAATTTAGCTGTTTAATCTAATTGACCACACCTCGATATTCCCTAGGCTTCCTCTCTACCTGTTTTCATCTGAAGCTACACTTACAACTGTAAAATAAAGGTGTATATGTATATACCATAATATACATTTTCCCATTTATCTTTCAGAGGGAGCAAATATTCGAATGTGGTCTGCAGATATAAGTCCTAAATCACGCAGAGGGATCCTCAGGAGGGCTGTGTTCTCTGAAGACCAACGGAAGGAGCTGGAGAAAACCTTTCGTAGACAGAAGTACATCAGCAAGACAGACCGGAACAAACTGGCAGCTGATCTGAGTCTAAAGGAGTCACAGGTAAACACTTATCCATTACATATTTAATTTTGCAGTACCAAGTTGATGCATGAGAAAGTAACAGCAAATCCCCACATAAGCTCATAAATATCAAGGTAAAGAGGCAGGAACATTGCAAAGACAGGCAAAACACACTTGAATTTTTGGCTTAAACACAACTATTGTACATGCCCACAGTCATACTAGCAGTTCTGTCAGGCTGTACTTAAGCACACTTGTGCCTTTAGCTGTTACGCATTAGCATAACAAGTTCACTGCTAATATGCTGAGTGGTCCTAATGTTTGCTAATCAATATAATGACCCACTCAAATGTAAACTTCATAATGGCTTTAGAGGAAAAGGGAACTACAAAAATCTGTAAAATTCTTCCATTTTCTATTGAATCCATGAAGAAAATGTTATGTCAATTTTTTGAGACATTAGCTGGTGAACAGACATGCTACTCAAATTGAACTGAAAGCCTCTAACTCTTTTGCCGCTTTAGGTTAAGATCTGGTTCCAGAATCGGCGAATGAAATGGAGAAACTGCAAGGAGAAGGAGATTCATAACACTCGCTCCCCAATGAATGAGCTCATGGCCAGAGGTCTTGGTCAAGAGGAAGAAGATTCGTCACAGAATCACAGTGATACAAAACCAGAGAGATCGCCACCACAGAAGAATGTTAGGGACACATGATGGGTTGTAATGGGTGGAAAGTAAGCCGGGGACTTTCTCAATTCCACAAACACATGGATGGAATATGCTGCCTGAAAACTAACACTCATAATATTAACTCTGCTTTCAGTGCGTGTAGCTTTTTTTTTGCATCATAAATGTAATTAGGTTAATCATTTTATTGCATTTCACTGGCTTCAGTAAGCAATTTCATGGTTATTACACTGACAAGTCTTTCCAGGAAAGATTCTCACTCTTCGATTGTAATTGCAATCAGATAAAACACAAGTGAGTCACTTCATTTCCTACATTTACATATTACATTTTTTATGTATTTCATGTTTTGGTAAGCTTTACACTAATTTTTGTACATAACCTAAATCGTTTTGGAAGTCAAATTTTACTTGGTATATTGTAAATATTTTTAATGATCTTGAATCCATAGATCAGCTGTAAATAAAGTGCTTCAATGAATTCTGATTTTACGATGTTTAATTATCTAAAATAATAATAATACAAGAAGATCACACACATACAACTACCCGAATTGAGCCCGGCTATGCTGGAAGGGAGTTTTTACGCTCCACTGACGCCCAGTATCTGCTCAAGTGGGATTTGTTGGGCTTTCTAGCTGTATTGTTATAATCTTTAAGGTTTCAAACGTCACATTCTAAAGTGCCTTGATGACTTTTGTTGTGATTTGGCGCTATGTAAATAAACAAATGCACACATGCACAAGAACATAGGTGCACACACATTAAGAAAATTATGTGTAATCGAAAGAAAATGAGAAACAGACAGTTTTCTAGTTAGACAGATTTTTAGGATACTACACTAGACTGCATTGTTATCATTACCAGTCTACTCCAAAAAGAAGGTCTATTTCAGAATATAGAGATAATATTTGACATTTGTAAAAGCGTTTCATAGCACACCAATGGCACACACACAGCCTGACTGAATACTACCCTAAACTATAAAGTAGTAAAATTAATGTTAGATATGACCATGTAATCTTCAAGTTCAGCAACCACAAGTGGATTCTTACCTGCTTTGCCATTTTTGTCACTTCTTTGCTCCGCTTCTGCACCACATTATTAATCCCCTGTCGGTTGTTAAAGCTGTAGTGTCTGAAATCTTGATTTTGAAATATAGTTCAGCACTTCAGGGTTGCTAGTTGTTCTTACTGCCAATAAGAAAATATCTTAAATACTTTGGTAGTAAACTTCATTCCAGGAATCATGCATGTGACATAAGTTGCACTCATGAATCATATGTGTGACATATGTAAGGAACATTAACACTCACCTTAAGTCGTTAAGTTTGTTATACTGTTATGTTAGTATGTTCTATGTTCACTTCCATCTCCTCTTGCTGGGAATGAAATACTGCACCTGTGTAGACACAACCACATATCACGCAGCAATATCACAGTTTAAAAATAGCCAACTGAAATGACAGTGATTGATGATGAATGAACGAAGGGTGATGAATGGTGATGGGGGAGGGATGATCTATGTCAGACCCAAATAGAAGAACTTACTAATTCAGACTGGAGATCACTGGAGATGCCATGCATTCTTGAAGACTATTGTATGACCCAGTCAAAGAGATCTGCTAGGGGAAGAACAGAGCACTCAACCTGTCCATATGCACAGAACATGAAAAGCTCGGTAAACCAAACTAGGAACAATTCAGTACACAATTTAAAAGACATGAATCATGCTATTACAAATGTTTAATATTACCATCTTTTGCCATTGTTCCTTTAATGCAGCATCAAATAAACTTTGCACCTTTGTTGCTAGAATTACTCTAACTAATAAAACATAATTTGTGATTAAATTAAATGGATACATAGAGGATGTGATTTTTTACTTTGCACATCATACGCTTCGATTAGTTATGTGCTTCACCTAAAAGATACTAAACTAACCCAGGCTAAAAACAATTAGAGATTGACTTTGAATTTTATGAAATGTATTGAATTGCAAAAAACAATAAAAAAAGGAGATACAGACTTTCCAGCTGTCCACATACAAACTTAAGTTGAAAATTCCCAATAT
Source organism: Helostoma temminkii (assembly GCA_900302695.1). Classification (NCBI taxonomy): domain Eukaryota; kingdom Metazoa; phylum Chordata; class Actinopteri; order Anabantiformes; family Helostomatidae; genus Helostoma; species Helostoma temminkii. Next base: position 101,677 of record OMLM01005771.1, on the reverse strand, counting down.
AGCTCTCTTGACTTAGCAGCATAGTTTGATATTTTTAACAACATTTTACCTTATATTACAAAAGACTACACAGTGATACCACAGTATCCACACTTCTCATTGGAGAAAAGTAGAACTCATTTATGGTCATTGAAATAAAGGCTGAATGCTTTAAAATTTGAATATTCTTAAAATTACAAGACAAATCAACATATGCACAGAGTACAACCTAAAAATGAATAGTCTCACAAAAAGTAATGAATGACCCAGCCGTTCAACAGCACTAATTGGCACTGTTCAGCCTGGTAGCAAATACAAGGCTATTCAAATGTAAAGTGGGTGATTTATCTTCTCATTAGAGCTACATAGTACAATCAATACAACAAGAATGCAGTCATGACCCATTCTAAACAGTTCAGACTGCTTTTCTGGAGCCATCTTCCACATTATTAAAAGATCAATTTGTAAATACAATGTGAAACCTGTTCAGCCACGTAACAAAGGCAATAAGGGGTAAAAACCTTATTGAAATGAAGACATGTTTAATTTAACGTACTTATTTACATCTCTGCATTGTTTCCAGTAACTGAAATGAAAGGGTATAATACTGAAGCTGCAAAGAAGTGTGCCACCCTATGGTGAAATAAGTGAATAGTAGAAGGAGAACAGACCCGCTCAAGAAGCCTTAAAAAGTCACTTTACATATGTTTGCCACACACAAATACTACTATGCCACTAGTACTACTAAGGAGCTAAGCAGTATTAACATTAAAACTGTTATTTACACACCACAAAAACCCAGTACATAGTTTCAGAGACAATTTTTATTTTTCATCTTTTTCCACATAATATACATATACAAAGATGCCATAAATACACCAATATCCTTATAGAAAATATAATCTACAAACAATTTACATTTATTAATACTATTTACAGGTTTGAGTGCATTCTATTACGGTGTGCTCTCGGAACAGATATGAGACAGTGAGCTACTAAGGGAAGCAAAGGGTGTAGTACAGCTCTGTTCTTAAATCCATTTAGCTTTTCTATTTACAAATTCTCATTAACACCCAATGTTAAAAAACTCTCCATCTCAAAAGTCCTCAATGATTCTGTGTTAGACATGTTTTGAGTGTGGAATCAGACAATAAGTTTGCTCTTATGTGATTTTACACTTCAAACACAGACTCAAAACTCCTTTTTTAAAGTGTCAGGCCATTCAACACCTGTGATGTTTCCACTTGCGAGTGGCCACTGCAATGTTTGCATCTTTTTTGTGCCAAGGGAAGAGACGGTCAATTGCAAGAGTGCCATCAGGTTGAATAAAACCAGTCAGCACAAAAAGCTGTGATCGTCCAGGGCGCACAAGGACATGGGCACATCGGAGGTTGATGAGAAGCCACTGCTGCAGTAGATGCTGGGTGTCATAGGGCAAAAGAGGTCCTTGGCGGATAAACTCGACCCGGCCCTCCACCTCAAATTCTGGGTCTCCCATGGGCATACGGCGGCGGTGAATTTTGGCAGTCACAGCTGTGAAGAATAGAGGGAAAAAATTATCATTTGGATTGGAACATTGAAAACAATTACGAAAAAAACTCATCCAAATCATTCTGAATCAACAAGTAATGACTTTCTGAAATAATTCTGAAGCTTACCAAAGTCATGGTGGCAAAAAGCATCTATCACTGTTTTCATTGCAGGACCTTCTTCCACAGAAGGACAATTCTGGCAGGCAGGTTTAGGTAAGTCTGTGATAAAAAAAGGAAATTTAACTTAATACAACATGTAGCGTAATTACAGGCAACCTAAGAGATCATGCAAATTGTACTCTATTCTGCCAGAGATGGCAGAGATAAAAACTGGGCCTTTACCTTTGGCAAAGTGGCTAAACTTTGCATGGGGAGACATGCACATGTCATCGTCAGCAGGGAAACGGTCACAGTCAAGTGCCTCAGGCCACGGGTGACCCTGGCAGGCGAGCACTGGGGCACAGCTGTCCCTCACTGCCACACACAGACTACGGCAGGGCTGGATAAAACTGAGAGAAAAAAGACAAAATGTTAAACAATGAACTAGAAATTATTAGAAATTATAAGAAATATAAGTGTTCTTTTAAGGAACACTTACTGCAATAATGATGCAGATCTTAAAACACAGTGAATATTTTGCAATAGATTAAGTAGTAAAGACAAAGGTAATAAAAACAAAGAGTTAGAAATGTAAAATCTCCTTACGTGTCAAGACAGACAGGGGCAATGAGAGAGCAGAGGAAAGCCTGAGCTTGAGGGTGGCAGCCTGTCTGCAACAGGGGCCTCCAGTCCTCTGAACGTGGAACAACCTCGCCTTCCAGGTTACTGTGCCCCAAAAAATTAGGCAGTCGCATCTCTGAGTATCCCACATCTTTGCAGACCTTCATCTGGTTGGGGATGGCTACACAACGAGTGGACTGACCTATGTCAAATGCCATTAAAGGATATGCCATAGCCAGGAGAGCCACAGAGAAAAAAATAGCCATGATGAAGTGAAAAATCCAGAGTCCACAATGTGGATTAGTAAGCTTGTATAGAGGCTGACTGTTTTCAGGAGGCAGTCCTTGAATGGTTTTGTAGCTGCTGGTGCTTGCTTTATATACAGCAAGGTCAGCCAGCCCATCAGCCTGTAAGTCTGTTATCAACTACCTATCAAAGACGGAGAGACGATGTGTTTGGAGACAACGGCTTGTTTTGTGGCGACTGCAGACGGGGGTGTGGGGGGGTCAGTAAGCAGATGGAGGGTGTATGTGAGTAGGAGTAGGGAGGGGGGCAATGGGCAATTACAATCACGCTTTCACTGAGTGAAACCTAGTCAAAGAGGGTTGAATCAGCTTCATTTGCTTTCATGGTAGAGAAAAAAGTAATGTGAACTGCTTAAGACAAAGAACTGAAAAACTCTGAAACTCAGAAAAATGTAGGTTATATAACATGTGGCTGATAAGTACTGCTACCCAGTATTTTTATATATGCAGTGTTTGCAAAATTGACCCCTTCAGCTACATTATTTTGTCTACACCACACAGATTTTTGCCCCCGACTGATATTGTAACAATCAAGTCTCTGTAAGATTTGAACCAATATGAGGTTGCTATAGACAGACAGGCAGTCTCCTTCACACTGCTAGACTCTTTCATGTATTCTTGACTCCTAATTGGAGGGGTTCATCAGCAGCAAGACAGTTCTCATTAACAAAGCAGCATCTCTTTTGGCTCACCTGGCTCTGATCTGCCAATAACACTAACTCAGACACACATGCACTATTAATCCAGCTCTTCTACTGATCTGTTTTATACCCTCGCTTGAAAACATTAAGATATGTGTTATACAGTCTAGAATGAGTTCATGCAATTTCACTGTGATGCTGCAGATTATCATTTTCCTAAAGACATACAATACCAGTCAAACGTTTGGAGACACAGAAAGAAAAGCAGAATTTATATCAAACTGTTTAGAAATACAGTGTAGACATTGTTAAAATTAATTGACTGCTATAGCGAGAATAATATATTTTTTTAATGCAATATTTAAACGTACAGAGGCCTATAATCAACAAACATTACTGTCAAGTTTATTAAATTGAAAGAAAAGATCTTTTCTGTTCTTATCTTTTCTTAAAAAAACAAGGTAATTTTTATGTGTGAACAAACTTTTGTCTGGTAGTGTACATATAATCCATTAGGACATTATCTGAAATGCATCTGTCCTTTTAATTAAAATATGTACTTATATTGCAACAATACATTTTTTTAAAAATTCAGATGTGTTTTATTTGAACACTATTTGATATTCTAAATAATTAGAGGTATATGAAATATTTGCTGTCAGGCAGACACACAGTCGCAACATGCCAACATCCCTTTCAACACAGCAGATTTTACCCTCAGATGCAGACCAGGGGCAAAGACACAAGTGCTAATTTTTCTCTTTCTCTTGGTCTCATGTATTTTAGTCTCTTAATCTAACAATAGAACTACATTACAGCATCATGTTAGTTGTTTGGATGTCGTCTGTCTTCAGATTTAGATGTGCATCTCAGGCAAATGCCTCTGGGCCTTTTGGCAACTTCCCTCATGCAGGTCTCTATCCCACCCAGCCTGTCATGGTCATTGTGGCTTTAGACCCATCTATCGGCCCCAGCTTAGCCAAGTTTTACAGCCTGATCTGTTGAGTGGAGCCTGGTTCCAGTTTGGGTAGACGAGTGCAGCCCGTAAGGGGGACTAACTGGGCAATTAGAGTCACAGACCAATTTAGGAGAACAATAGGTCCACACATTTAACAAGCTCCCCCTGCCAGGAACCCAGCAGGGGTCTGTTGTTGAGCCTAATGGCTGCCCTGTAGACACGGTGTCTGTCTTGTTAATGTGTTGCTTGCCCCTGCCTCACTTAATGAGAAGGTGATAGTGTATGAAATGAATGGCTGGGAACCTGTCTGTCAAACATACCTCCAGTAGCTTTTAAAAAGAACATAAAAATATTTTAAGAAATAATAAAGCCAACAACCCTTTAAGGTATATAACAATGACTGTATGTTCTTAAAGGTTTAGTAATCATACTTGAATTGGCTTTTCTACTAGTCCACATTATAATGCTCTAATTCATATAGCAATGGCTATATGCGATATATATTGAAACTATGTTTCATTATTTTTTTAAGATTCACTGGAAAATCCCAGCTAAAATAAGATTTTTGTTATCTCAATCTTTTACCTTTTATCTTTCAACATTTAATGCTTGGAACCAGTAGTATTTGTTTCGTAAATAGGCATCAAAACTAAACAGAGAAAAATAAATGCCAGCCACAAATAAACATTTATCCTTTACAACATAATCGATCTATCTACATTTTTTTACAAAACTGATTATAACTGTGTGCCATAATGCTCAGATCAATTCTACTTTACTGATACTCTATTTTCAAAATGAGCAAAATGAGTATCCTGTGTCCTGATGATTTCTCTGAATACTGTCATTTGTGAAAACAAAGTCAGTTGAAAGTATTGGCAAGCTAAAGTTTGAATTGTGAATTTCCAAATTTCTGCTGTAAAACTGAACAAAGTAATAAGAGACACACTGGCTCCATAACATGACAGCACATTATGGTAAGTTTGCAAAAATGGGTCTTTTTGCTCACAGGTATGAATTCTACCTTCAAATAAAACTCAGTTAAAAGTGTATAGTATAATTTTTGATGAGCATGATCTCAAGTCTTCACACTATTAAAATCAGGTGGGTCATATTTTAGATTCTAAATATTTTGTCCCAAATCAGTTGTAAGTTATATTTGTAGAAATTCCACATACACAGTACAGTCTTTATGTCAGAGTGAGACAAACACCTGAGACATGCATCAAAGACAGAGACATGTTTGGGAAAGAAAGGAGGGGGGACTGGGTGTCTGAGCTGGGCTCCCTTGTAGCACAGTGAACTCAGATAAAAGCTGTCTCCTTCATGCACATAAGAGACTCATTAACTTAGGAGACTGAAGCCCCATTTGACTCTTTTCTTTCCTCCTATTCTTCCCTACCCCCCTCCATCCTGCTGGGCTCCAGTAGGACTGACAGTACCTGTGCAGACTGTCAGTAGCACTCAATTGTCACATCAAGTCTCCGGGCCTTGTTGGCAGACGTTGCCACGCCGAGGTGTGCAGACAACTTGCCCCCACAAACTGCAGACATCTGTGTCTCGACTCAATATGCTAAACTAGGGCAATGCAGGCAACACACTAGAAGTTAGAAAGCGTCGCCTTCCATCTAATTTTCTGTTCTGAATGAAGAGATGATACTAATAAACTGAAATATTCTGCTGTTAAAAACAGGCCAATGTGATTCAAAAATCCAAAATGTGCAACATATTAACAGTCTTAAGCAAAATCACGCACATCAGCTTAATAATCACAGGACAGAAGTGTGCAGTGTACATAAACATTGATTTTTATTTATACCCCTGAGTGGAAATGCATTTGCTTTTTTACAGAAACAAGATTTTTTTTTCTATTTAAACAATACAGTTAACAATGATTAAGAAAGCTACAGCTTTCCTTGGCACAGCTAAGCCAAGGAAATGTGAAAGGAGAAAAAAGCTACAATATGTTAAGACAGTAAGTCTGACAGTGCCGAAGTATACCATTTGTATCCATCATCTGTATACATCGTCTTCTTATGCACTGCTTTGCTCTTCTGCAACTCTGTGGAAGAAAAATATTTGGGTTCAGAGGTTGTTGATGTTGATGATAAGTTTAGATACTTGTCTATTCTGTTATTTAGCATAGTATCAATAGATTAGAAATGTTTTCTTAGGAAAAAACAAAACAAAAACAAGTAAAACCCCAGCAGATTCAATTATTGAATTTAACTGTAAAAAATGGTTAACTATGTTTCTACAATATATAAATAACAGAACCCTGAAACAATGGCTTGGCAGCAACACTGAGACATGCATTATCAAATATTTTATAGCAATATTTGAGCTCTACAGCCTTATAATTAAATTCAGTTTTATATATATAGCACCAAATCACAATAAAAGTCACGTCAAGACACTTTATAATTTAAGGTTTAAGACCTTAAATAATGGTATAGAATTATGTAGAAAAATCTACATAATTCTATACACTATATATATATATATATATATATAAAATGTATGATGACTATATGGTCGATTTACACACATCTGAGAGTCTCTGAGGGAGGGAGGGGGGTCACAGCCCATATATGCTCCATTGATAAAAGAGTACTGCAGCAAAGCCCTGAAGCATGGATCCTAGAAAGACGTTCAAATTCATTGTTAGGATCCATAACACACTATGACCAACAATAATATACATTATACATTTTATAATACCCAA
>OMLM01005771.1:76953-94797 GCA_900302695.1 Helostoma temminkii | reverse complement strand
GATTAAATCAAGTGTTTTGTCACTTACCCTAATGAGAATGTGTGGATTTCCAACAATGAAAAGCAGGGCTTTGGGTCGAGTGATAGCCACATTGAAGCGTTTGGGGTTTGACAGAAAGCCGAGCATGCTCTGCAAATCATCACTCTGTATTGATTCATTAGAGCGCACCTACATTACAGATATTTTAAATTAATAACATAGATGCGATACATTTTTTAAAAGATGTATATATAAATAAACCAAGACACCAGCTTGTGTGGCACCCTGGTGATGATCTCATGATGAGTAAAAGCAAAGCGCTCTCTTAAGACCCTTGCAACCTTATTGTTGCAAAACCTACTGATGGAATTTGTTACAGAAGGATTTCTACACTTCCAAGGACCACTTGTGGGGAGCGTCATAAAGACCTGGAATTAGCAAGTGCAATTGTTTCAAATAAAAGAATAAGTAATGCATGCTGTATGCATGCTCACTAAGCAAGACTCACTGCTGACTAAAAAGCATGTTGAAGTTCTTTTAATGTTTGCTTCACAACATTCAGACACGTCTGTGAAATACTGGGAGAATATAGTCAGATGAGACCAAAACTGAACTTGGATGCCATAACACAGACCATGTCTGGAAGTCAAATGGCACTGCACATCACCATAGCAACAGTAAAAGTTTGGAGATGGGAACGTCATGGCTGTTTCTCAGCATACGGCATTGGCAAACTTTATATAATTGAAGAAAGGATGAATGGAAAAAATGTACCAAGACATTTTTGATAAAATACTGCTCCTATCTACCAGATCCCAAACACACAGACACAGGATGTTCTCAACTGGTTTCAGAGAAAGAAAATAAAGCTGCTAGAATGGCCCAGCAAATGACCTGACTTGAATCTATCTAAAGAACTAAAGATTAAGAGGCCCACTGAACCTTTAAGAGTTGAAGACTGTGGAAGAATAGACCAAAATCACACATGAGCAATGCATGCAACTAGTTTCTCCATACAGGAGGAGTCTTGAAGCTGTCATTACCAACAAAGGCTTCTGTACAAAGTATTAAATAAACTTAAAAAAATTCTTGAGGAGAAAGCTGAAATAAGTTTAGTTCTTAAACTGTGTGAAAGCTTGTTATATTAAAAACAATCATGTAAGCTGCGCAATAAATGTGTCAACAGACTTTCACGAAGACTTCTGCACGTTCCGTGCTGCTGGGATTACTCTCCTGACCAACTTGTTTTCACAGTGTTCAAAATCAATTCAGTCTTAACCACATTTTATACAAGTATAAACTAATGGAATTTTGATGCACGCCATCACTACAACTGTGTTGTACTGTAATCAAGAATGGATTCAAGTAGATTTTCGCTTTTTGCCTACCGTAGACAAGATGATGACCAGAAACTCGTGGCCTTGGAATTCCTCCACTGAGCCCACTTTGATGTCAGACAAGCCAACTTTACAGAGCAGCACTCTAATCTTCTCACACTGAAAACAAAAACAATGACACATCAGTGTTCAGTGAGCAACTTAAAATGTTATTTGAACTTCCTTTGTGCTCAACTTAAAATTGCTGCACAGTCGTACTTGTTTCTTGTAAGGGGCAATGATGCCAATGTCAGAGGCATCCACAGGGTTGTAGAGCTTCTTGGCAAGCTGGCAACAGTATAGCATGACTTGCACAGCTTCCAGTGGGTTAAACCATGATGGGTTGTTACCTTCCCTCATTTCTGTGCCCTAAAGCAGAGGGAAAAGTCTCTTGAGCTGAAGATCCCACTAAGATAAGATAATAAAGAAAAGGCCTAAAGTTACAGATTTGACTTGTGAGAATGTATTTCTTATACGACTTCATTACCCTGACACCGTGAAAGAGGAGAGGGAAGCCTTTTTTGGGCAGGTTTTTCCACTGGCACAGGGAGTCTACTATTGCCCTGGGGGCTTTAAAACACAGTTCCCCTCGGTAGAAGAGCTTGGAGGGTAGTGTGAGCAAGGCCTCGTGAGAACGGTAGTTGTAGATCAACTTAGTCACCTGTAGCAATAAAAACAGCATTTACCATTGCATAATAATGATAATTGTATAATACATCCTGTCAGACATATTTTGACTGTTTTCATTGGAAAAAATAAATAAGTCAATCAATCAGTGCAGTATTTCCCTCGGGTAACACCTTAAAATTGTTAAACATTTGATTGCAGTGCACCAACCAGCTTAGGATTGTACCCCCAGTCCTGTCTGGAGTACAGCAGGTTGGCCATCAGTCTCTCCAACAAAGACACCCCTAAGCCAAAGGCAGTAGCCAGCTTGGACTTTACTATTGGACCCAACTGACAGGGGTCTCCAGCCAACACTATCTAAGCAGGCAAGAGTTAAAAAAAGTTATTAAATCAAAAAAATACAGGCAAGGTATCAATAATCATTAATGTTCACTGTTTTTTAAGTTAGGTGATAAATCAAGCATAGATAGGGAGATGCACAACAATGTACAAAGATGAATATACTAGTGGCATGAAAAGTAGTCCATTAAAGTTTAGGTGCAGTCAGTGTATGTTTTGACCTGCCCATCTCTCTCTGATACAAGGCTAATGGGGATTAGAGCCTCTGGTTCTGTAGCCTGGCCAGCTTCATCCAAAAACACATGAGTAAAATGTCCCACTCTGATGGAAAAACAAATCCACAGATGGTAGTAAGACAAGTGTGAAGTGGGAGTAAATGTGTTAACGACCACCGTGTACAACAGCTCAGGCCTTACTGTAGTCCTATATTATGGAACATGCCGGCACTGGAGCAGGTGCTGACGACAATCCTGTGAAAAGAGGCATGACGGATGTCTTCTCCTGCCTTGGAGTATGATCTCACCACTTCTGGAATGGACTTGGGAAAAAATAAATAAATCAAAAGCAGACAAAGACAGAGCATATTATGACATCCACATTTATTATTTGAAAAGATTACTCACACCTGTACCCAAAATGTAAAGCCTTACTAGCCTTGTGAGGATAGTGAAAATATAATTTCTCATGTGTCCATCCTTGTGCACACAACATAAATTATATTTTTACTACCATCATATAGGTAAATTAAATCGAATCTGTTACTAATGTTTAATACCTCATCCTGCCTACAGGATGCGTTGACACGGGCCAAACTTGCAGCATGCAGGAAACCACTGTTATGCAGGCGAATGCAGATGAGGTCGGCCGCACTGTTGGAAGGCGTACATACGAGTATTCGACTACTGGGAAGAAAGTGGTAAACCTGGAGGCAGAAAGATTTTGTCACTCAAGCAGACACACAATGGAAGTAAGCTTGACAGGCATAAGAAATAACCCTAAAGACAAATCTGACAAAGCCAACAAGTTAACAAGCTTTCAATCAATACCACTTTTAACCACGTATTGTGCATCTTCATTAGCTACACTCACAAGACAAATTTTGTAACTTTTACCATTTTTTGAAAAACTATTTTCAGAGTTGTTGACTTAATATGAACATTGAAGGATAAAATAAAAATGAGAGTGAGCAAAGTATTAGGTCAATAAATCAAACCTACAAAGTGTTTGATGTAGTTGTTTAAGAATGTGAATTAATAGTCCTGTAACCTTTATCTAAAAAAAAACATACAGTAAGAGTCTTAAAGTTAGGACTGATTAGAGATGAAACTGTATGAAATTTGAATATATCAGTCAAATTATCACAGATTATTATTAATCTTGTTACCAATTCCATCAATATTCCCTCAGACACATCCCACAAATGTTTTTTTGTTTGTTTTGATATGGTACCTTTCAAACAAGATGGGCGTAGGACACTCCAACATAAGACTGTATCAAGTAGAAATTAGATAATTTGAACCACTGTCCTCCTTAAAAATTCAAATGCCAGCTAAAGAAAGCAAATAATTTATAAAAAGTTACTTAAGAGTCTGCAGCTATCAATGCTGCTAACCTTGATTGATGCTGGACTGCAGAAGGGACACTCTTAAAAGCACAGTTATCAACCATGGTTTTAATGAAATTAAAATGTCAACAATAACACCGAACAATTCAACCATTCTACTAGCCATCTCAAATTTGACCATGGTTTACCTTGAAACTGTTTCAACCCTGGGACTGATATTCCTACACATCAACATTCATTTGAAAACTACTTCTAAAAATACATATAGCTCTGGTAAGGAGGTATATTAAAGACTGCTAATGTGTATGACCTGTAAAATGGCTTCTATGAGGGTGATTGTCTTCCCCGTGCCTGGAGGTCCAAACAATACATAGGGAATGGGACGACACTCTCCAGCCAGGATTCTCCTTACTGCTTCTCTCTGAGGTGGGTTCAGGTCAGGGTTAAAGAGCTGTCCTTTACTAGGAATAGGTTTGGATGGGAGTCTACCATCTAGGAGCAATTTAGAAATTTTACATTTGTTATTGATGCTCCCAACTTAATTCAGTATGCAAGAACAAAGCTGGCACAAAACTGAAAATCAAATACCTGAAACTTTGGTCTGTGTGGCCTTTGACTTCATGTCAGTGGATATGCTTGATACATCTCCGTTTTGCATGGCCAAAGCCTGTTTTTTTGATGTATTTACAGTTCATCAAAAATACAAACTTAATATCAATATTGTATTTTTCCCCCCTTTCTTTTACCTCATTGTCCCCTGTTATTTTACTTTGGTCTGGCTCATCTATCCAATTCCCTGTCCACTGAGGGGTCTGAAGAATCACTCTGGTGGGGAAGAGAACTGCACAAGAACATAATATATACATTTATTCCATCTGACTTGACTATTTTCAGGTAATCTTAAAAAAGTATGACGCTTGAAGCTCAAAGCTCAGTTTTAACAAAAGTGAAGAATAAAGCAAACTGGATAGTCATTTAAGTTTTTTAATTAGAAATTTCATTAAACACGAGCTATGAACCAGAAATCTGGTTGTCCAAATGAACCTGACGATGGAGATGTAAAACACGATACCACCTAGAGACATTTCTACTTTTGCTTCGTGTGGCAAACAAGAGGGATGAGAAAAAAGCAAACAGCACCACCTGGAGCCAATTTTGTGTCAGTGTCAATGTGTGTCCTCTACATGACAAAGCATACACTATATTTATGAAGAACATGCATCTTTAAACACTTTGTTATTCATTAGGTTCATATAATTTCAAAATTGATATGTATGAAAATGATCATCCCTCAACACCAGGATACATATGCTGTAAAAGACTTAAGACAATTTGAATAAAACCCCAACTTACTCTCCCCAGAGTGTTTCATTTGTTCGAGTGCGTTGTGACATCGTCTCATGGTCAATCTGGAAATCGAAGTAATCAAAACACTTTGTGTACTATCAAATCAATCAGTGCTACTATGACACTACTGTTCAACTGAAATACAAATGCATAATTAAGGTGATACTCAGGCTCTTACCTGTTGTAAGAGAACTCAACATCAAGTGGCTCACCGAGATAGCTGCGCTGAAACTCTGAGTTCACTCTCAAACTCACTTCCTCATCATTGATCTGTGTCGAAGCAGAACATTAGATTTAAAAAGAATTTATGTTTAATTATGCAGAATATTAAACATATATAAAAGATATAAGGTGCTTCAGGGTATTTAAAAATCACTGTACCTCTGTCACATAACTAATATACTCCATTACCACACCGTCATTCTGCGGTTTCTTCAGCATTATTCTGTCACCTGTAGAGAAGGCTTGTCAAGACTCACACCGTGAACTTCTCTTTATAATTCAGCAATAATGAAGAAGAAGAGTAAGACCTCCTCACCTATATTGAGACTAGGTCTCCCTTCAGCCAACCCAAGCACCTCAAGGTGCAGGTAGACAGCTCCTTTCCTGAGAAGGGCTCCAGTGATTGTGAATTCTCTCAGCTCTTTTTCTGCGTGCAGCTCTTCCAGCCAGAGAAGTGTTGAGAAACGTACGTTCATGTTGGATGCTGATAACACCTGAGCGAAAAACAGGTGAAGGCAAATGAGATATTTCTTTTGCAGCCTGGAGTAAAACACAGTGGAGCAATCTATGAAGCCAATGTTGTGACAATGTGCATCCTTTAAATGACTCGTGGTCTATCATACATCACCTTGCAAGGCCGGTATGCTGTCTCCCTTAAAACAATATTTATTAAAAGCATAAATAAAAGACTAATACTGCTATAAAAACATTTTACTATGTTGGCAAGCCTCATTGTATTACTGCAACTATAGGAAATTAGAGAAAGATACTCCTGCTGACATTAATACACATAAAGACGTACAATGTACACACAAAACTCATAATTGTTAAGATGTAAAGTTCACCACACACAAATACCTAATATTACTAATGTTAGTCTATCATGTGTAATGTCATTGTCATGTGTAAATAAATGCCAGTTTAGAAGAAATGTCAGTTCCTATGATAAATTCAGAGCAGCATTTTTAGGCAACACTGATATATCTTAGATATAACAAAAATCAGGGCTAGTAAGTCCCTGCAAACTATAAAAACTCTGAGGTTCACATCTTCGTTATAAGTATTTTGCCTGATGCATGCATAAAATAAAAAATAATAAATAAAATAATAAAATAAATTGGTTTAATTCACTATTAATCAACACATCTACAGAAGAAGCAGCTCTAAAAGACTTTATAATGCCTCACTGTGGCATTCTTCTACAGAGTTACCTAAAATAGATCATGGCCATGCTCACCTCTCCGAGGCAGGGCTGAACCACCAGCACATCACTCTGTGTCTCTACACAGTCTCTTAGAGCCTGGGGCACTGGGAAATTAGGTAGGAAGTTTGGCAGCCGCCGCTTAGTAAGCCTGTAAGTGGAAAAGGCTCTGTTAAACAAAAGCTGCCATAAATAATTCAATTTGTATACACAATAACATCCCATTCAGGAACGATAAAAATATGAATTTTAAAAATAGATGGTTTGAGCAGGTTGGGCACAGCAACGAGGATATTAACTAATAGACTAGACCATATTATGCTTAAGTTAGAGTTTATATTTTATTCTGAGGCCATCTCTAACACAACATATAGACAGATAGGAAGTGTGTTTCAGACAAAATGCTCTTCCTCTGTTGTTGTCATACCTAGGTGTGTGTTTTGGAGCAGATACAGTGATTACGTGAGTAGGTATTGTTGCGACAGGACAAGTGTCACTGGGGGTGTAGGGCACAGAAGGCTGCAACAGGTTCTCCTCTTCACTGCCCACTGTGACTTCCAGGCGCCTCCCAATGGTGAAAGATGAGAAATGCAGCAATAGCAGCTCTGCACAGCTTCCCAGGCTCCTGGATTATTTCCCACACATGGAATTCAGACAACATACTAAAGTACAACATTGTGACACCTGACACCTCTGTAAGTTGAGCTTATTTTATATGGCAAGACAGGAGGTCCCAACAGTAATGCAACCAAAAACTCTCAATTCAACATTAATCTCTATCATCCATTACTTTTATAACTACTTACATTATTTTTTACCTTTACTCCTTTTAAAAAAAAAAAAAAAAAAGAAAGTGGTAATTCAAATAACTTACTTAGCTTGGCAGGCTACTACAACAGCCAGCCTCTCTCCTGGTGGAATATCCCACTCTCTTTCCTCCTTCCTTACACCAGGGGAATGGATTTTCTCCCTCAACATTTCACCATTTTCTTTTTGTCCATCTTTCACATCATTGACTTGTTTTTCAGAAGAGTCTGAGAGCTTCTCAGAGTCTGAGCCATTTCCTTGCAAAGGCTGTTTCTCTCTGAGTGGTACAGACCCTTTGACAGCAACCACGGTGAACTGCTCCACTGAATCCCAGCCAGCAAAATCACAGCATTTTAACCTGTGAGTCTCTGAACCTTTATTTCTGTTAAGGGAAAAAGATAATGATGACACAGTACATGATATATTTTGTGCTACTAATAGAAATAGTAATTGTGTTATATAGTCCTCTCATTTTGAGCCGTTGCACAGATTAAATCATGTGATTGAACAATGACCACTGTTCATAACAGAAACTATTCTTCAAGTTTATCAAGGTTTCAAACTACTGCTTTAGTTTCTTTGGTCACTCACTGTATCCACAGCACCAGCTCTTGTCTCTCCCCCATCATCAGCTCTCCAAACTGACCATACTCTGTTACGTCCAACCCTCCTTTGTTTTCCAAGATTCTCTTGAGTTCAACCTCTGGAAGAACTGTAGTACAAAACTTCACACTGCATCCAGAATAACAAGAATAAGCCATTAATATACATCATCCATGTCAAAATGTGAACCAATATGTAAACAAACTCTCAGACTTAATATTATAATGTCACAAAATCCTATGTATTCCTTTTGTACTGTACAAATAATTACATAGCTTTCTGTAGGGAAATATGATTTTCACGAATGTGATTTTTTTTACATCAAAATTCATATTGTGCATAAAAACCGCTACTTTTCAGTAGTCTGCATTCAAAAATTCTCTGGTCCTGCCCTAAATAATGACAATGTAGTCTTAGGGGACTACTACACGTGTGATAACAACGATGGCAACAGCTGTTCGAGAAGGCAGCAAGTCGATTTTAAATTGGCCAATAGTGACCAGTTTCTACAGAAATCTACATTAGCTTTTTATAATTTTTTTGAAAACTGGTATCCTGCTGAAGAGTCTGTCTGGCTATCAGTTAACATCCCACCTCCCTCCTTCCCTTCTCTCAAACGGAGCCTATGGCACAGCTCTGCTCCCTCCACCACATTTTTTTAATACTTTGAATGGAACGGAGCTAGTGTGGTGTAGTGCCCCTTTAAGTTTAGGTGATTAGTCATTTGGAAAATATACTTTATCTTCAGTTCCAACTTTTAAATATAATGGGTCACCAAAGTACCATTACAAAACCCAGATTAATAATGAAATTAATAATTATCAGCAGCCCCATGAAGACACAAATCCATATTCTGGGACAATACCTGTTAGCACAGGGTGCCATGCACAGAGCCCTCCAACAGTAGAATGACTGACTACTTTCCACCATTACCAGGTTGACCAGGTGTCCTGGCAAAGGCCGGTAGTTTGCAGGCAGGAGCAACGAGTCCAAACTGAAGAACACACTGTCCTCCACTACTCCATGGTTCCCATACACGCTAGAAATACACACCTGGAGGAAGGGGGTTATTCACAGAAGTGAGGTAGGAAATCATTAGATACATACTTAAACAAGATTGGGTTACGCCATGAACCCTTTAATATAATTAATATCTTTTAGAAATGAAATAAAGCCTAATTGTTCAGTGATGCAATTACCTGGTCTAGGCGGCAATATCGTAAAGGGGCCACAGAATGAGCATGGGTGGTCCACTGGGTGGGATTGATGACATATTTTGCTTGGACCCAGTCTCCTTTCATTGGCTCATAACCTAAAAGAGATGAGAAACTATACATAACGTTTGCCAACATGCATCAGCCTTCAGCCAACTGGTAGTAAATTTGGTTTCCATAATCTACTTTCAGTCTGAGCACTAACCAAACAACTGTAATAATATAGGTGGATGCTAAATCTGTCAAAAATGCAGGAGGATGACCATTGTGGGTGTAAGCACCAGAGGACGTTTAAGCAAAGCATCACAGGAGTCAAGAGTATCACAATTTACACGTGTGAAGTACAGTGAGTAGCAGTACCTTCCCAAAGACTGTAGCGTGGGAAGTATGTGGTTTGGTTTATGTAGCCGCCATCTCCATCAAATGATGTGACTGTGCCAATGAGAGGCCGCAGCTGCATACAGTCTGTTTCTAGGGAGGTTCGTCCCCCATCCTCCCAAGCATCTGCACTCTTCTCCACCTAAAAGATAGAGTTAAAGTATACTGCCTTGTCTTTAATTAATGTATTTATTTTTTTAACTGTGAATAAATAAGCACAAAGTTAAACACGGATAGGGTTTGGTCAACTCCCACTACAGTCAACATTAATAAGACAAAAAAAAGTGATATACCAGCATTTGGTTTCTGGCATTTGATAAGTGGGGATAAGTATTAATTACTGCATGGTTTGTAACACACAAACAGTGTCATACAGCTTTCTGACCTAAGATTAATGTAACTGTATTACGTTTGCAAATACAGACTGCAGAAGCTGCACAAGTTCCTCACCCTTAATGCTTTCCACCCCCTTTGAGCACCATCTCGCACTGCTATGCAGTTCACCAGGTCGCCTGCTTTCAGTGGCACCCCGCCCAACACTTCTCCATTAGTGAAGTAGATTGCATCGTCTATCATGCCATAGTCAAGACACAGCTGGGTCACCACACTGCCCCGCAGGTGGCGAATGTCCTCCATGGCTGACAATGAATTAATAAAAAGGCAGAAATGTATTTCTGTGTTGTTACTGTAGCACTGTAGACACCTGTGAATACATAACGCGTAAGCTAACCAGCTAAACGTCATCTGGCTATATTTTTGGGGCGTTTTATTTACCTGGTGTACCTGGTATACCTTCTCCATCCACTTCTACTGTCCTCCACAACGGAGAAACCAGCTTAGACAACATACACCGCACAGCAGTAAGCATTTCTGCAAGATGGTAACGTTAGTCAGTTAACCTAGCTTAATTAACTTAGCTTAGCGTTAGCCATGTCAACGAGCATTAGCTAATCCTAGTTTTTCCACAAGAAGAAAACAGAGCAGTTGTTAAACATTGCAACCATTTGTATGTCATTTTGTGCTGTTGTTGGCCATTGTTTTTACAGTTCTTTAAAATAAATGATTTTTTTTTTGCTGTTTAACATCAACCTTGCTAAAAAATTGGATGTTATTTTCATATTCAAAGTAAATGTTAGCTAGCTTAGCGCTAACTGTTGTCCTAGCTGTACAGCAAAGGGTGCGATGTAAAAGTAAGTTAAAATAACAGACATTATTTAAAGAACAATGGGTTAGTTGTTTTAATTACCGTTTTCAACAAACTAACACGATACAATTCACCTGTTGGGATAGAGACCGCTCTCAGTTTCAGACCGAACACGGAGCGCTTCACGTACGCTTACGTGCGCGGGAGCGCAGGGACGCGGTTATGAGGAATGGCGTTGTTACGGAAAATTTGGTGGACTACACACTGAGAGCCATGCGTCCCATAATTCACAGCCAAGAACAGCCAATGTCACAAGAGCTCAGTGGATAGAATGAGGTATCAGGTAACATTCACGTTATCGGATTAATGGAAATAGGGCGTTTTACTTTTGGAAGTGGTTGTACGATTCCAAATTGGGGTTTAAAAATACTATGTACTGATATAATTAACACCACGTCCATTTAATTTGGGTTTATTTCCACTGTACGGCGATCTCAAAGCAAACAAAAGCATCCACTCTTGTTTTGAACTGAACTGAATTCAGCATGGGTAATTCTAATTTATCACATGGCACTTATTCGATGGAAGATGGAAGAAAGTTATTATTTTGTTGTTTTTATCCCCTCTCTTCATTTTCAAATGATAATTTACACTGCATGCATCCTTGTATATGAAGAAGAAGAAGCAGGTGCAACATAACAGTAGATCCAACTGGATAGTTACAGTTTTTCAGCAACACTGTGTTGCACTGTAACAAATTGCTGTAAGAAAATGGCCAAATTCCACCAGTGACTTACTGTTCCCCATTTTAACACTACTATACACAGTGCATTCTGGGAAATATAGGCAGCTCGCTCTTTACCAAATACATAAGGCAGATTTCTGAATATTTAAATTCAGTCAGTCTAGTTAGTCCATCTTTGTTCAGTTGGTTTGCAGCTAGAAGCATTATTGTGTTTCTGTTTTGGGGATTTTGATGTTTCTCCTTATTTTTTGGTGCATTTTCTCATTAATATATTTTCTGTTCTGCTTTAAGTAGCTCTGTTTAAGATATTCTCCTGTGGTTTTGCTCGGCATAGCTTTAATCAGAAAATAAAGCAGCAAAAAATAAAGTTCTCTGAAAATGTGCATGTGTGCAGCCCAGGAAATCATTGACAAAATACTCAAAGCCATGGCTCAAGCCACTCCTTGTTATTAAAAATGTTAGAGTTGTGATAAGACACACTAAAGTAAAACATTTGTGCTGTTAGATTTACTATCAAAATGTTCCGATGCCAGGTGCTAGTGAATGTACCGCTGTGTGGGCATATGTAAGGCAACTTCTAATCTTAGACTACTGTGTTTTTTTCAGACGATTCATTGAAATCAATCCACAAAGGGGGACCAAAAGGCAAAATAATTTCCAATAGGACAGAACCAAGAGTGGTTCAACAAAAGTCTGAGACAGTCAACCCGCATGTGACATCCCTTCTCAAGAAGCTCATAGACTTTGAGTGGAATTTCATTGGTCAGTGAGAGCTCTCTAACCAGTTCACACAAACACAGCCCTGGTCAGTTCCCAGTTTTCTAATCCATTACATGTATGTTTTCCTGTCTACCAAATCTGAAGAAACTGAGAACAAATATTGTTTATTATAAACCAGCAGGGGGTATGTTTTCTATTGACAGGAAGTGTTATACAGTATAACAACTGAAACTTTATTTAAAAAGTGGATTAGTCTTATGTTATGCATACTTGAAAATTATAGCTGAGAAAAAATGATTTCTTACCAAATTATGTAAAATTTTCAGCGGTTGCTACCTTTTTAAAATAAATGTTTGGTTACAGAATAGATTTTTATATTTTTATATATTAATAGTTTATCAATTTAACAGCAAAACTGCGAATGAATGCTTCAGTAAAGGCAATGCTTACTTCATAGTAATTGCTTGGCTGTCATCAGTGCTGCCAATAATATGCTTGATTTGCAAATTTGATTGCAGGGTACTATTTCTGGATAATGTCGAAATTCCATTTTTATGTAGAACAAAATAAACTATATTGTGGCTACTGTGGCAGTATGATTTTGATTTTAGAATTTTGCATTTTCAATTAAATACAGCATTATATCATGTTTTAGCAGTAATAATGTAGAAAAACTGCAATATACTCGCAACCCAGCTGTGAGTAGTAAACTGTCAAATCAAGGAAATACAGAAATGTACTGTAATTCAGTACATGGTATTACAACGGCCATCTATCCATCCATTTTCTGAACCACTTAGTCCCTGAAGGGGTCACAGGTGTGCTGAAGCCTATCTCAGCTGTCACACGGGCAAGAGGCAGGGTACACCCTGGACAGGTCGCCAGTCCATCGCAGGGCCACACATAGACAAACAACCATTCACACTCTCACTCACACCTACGGGCAATTTAGAGTCCCCAGTTAACCTGACTGCATGTCTTTGGACTGTGGGAGGAAGCCGGAGTGCCCGGGGAGAGAACCCACGCGAACACGGGGAGAACATGCAAACTCCACACAGAGAGACCCTGGCCGACCCTGGGAATCGAACCCAGGATCACTTTTTCTGCTTCTGAAGCTTTTCTGTAAATGTTCTGTCTTCTTAGGATTTAATAAATATTGGGCCCCTCATGTTTGGCACATGAAAGCATATTTTCTTCTAAAATACTATAACAACTCAGGGACATGAACATAGACGAACCCTAGACTGGGTCTTTCTCTCTCAGGCTTTGGTGTTCTGACTTTCATCCTCAGTGGCGTTTGTTTATTTCAGTTAAGTTTAAGAACACTGCCACCACTTTTTCACCTTTAAGTGCTATGGCTTAAAATCAGCACAGATACATGTTCAAAACACTGATTATTTTGCAGTTAAAACATTGCCGCCCAGATGTTTGAAAAAACGACAAGAATGTCTGTGTTATATTCAAAATGGAGAGACGATAAGTATCCAAATTCATTATATTTACATGAGCAACATGAAAGATCAGTATTTTAAAATTGCATTTCAAGAATGAATGATAAATTAAATCAATAATATTAAACAATGCACAAGCAGTACTAGTAATAATGTAAATGATAATAGGTTTAATCACTGTGATGCAATCATGTAAATAAAATTCAAACAAAGTCCTCTATTGAATACACTTCCTCATTTTGCCCAGTTACTGTGGTACAGACAGCAGAGGACAAAACACTCTCACCCTAAGGTCCATCTAGTTCTTTTCTAGAGCTGTTGACTGAATTCACACAATCTAGCAAAATTCTTTAACTGGTTTTACAATTTTAGTATTATTATAACTACCGTATTTAAATATGATAGTACAACATCTTCTGTTGCCTTAATCGTCATACAACAATAAATGACAAAAGTAAAACTCAGCATGATGTTTGCTGTGATTTAATGATTTGCTGTGACTCCTCTGCAGATACTTTCTTGTAAAAAACCTTATGTGTTGTTATGTGTAAATGTTATGCTTTGGAAAATGTTAATTTAAAGGAAAGCTATGTATGATTTGTAATGGATTTCCAAAAGCAGTAAGACTTGCAAAACATGTGCTAATTTACTTCTGTTCTCAAAAAGCTATTTTAATTTATGTGTCCTCTTCACAGTTGATGCCCAGAAACGTTTCATGAGCTTGTGTAGCAGTTGCAATTTTAGTTGTTTAAATGCTGGATGAGAACATTTTGTGCAAATACAGTGATTCACTAAACCCTTGATCTGATTCGATCATATATCTGAGGAAAGTGAGAACATTCTTTCTCTTTTCTTTTTCTGACAGGACCAGAATATTTGGCAGTGTAAATTGTGTGTAGGTGCTAATGCTGATATGATCCTACCACAAGGGGGCAGTGGTGGCTCTTTTTTAAAACAATACAACACCCTTTGCTGCAGGGTGCAAATGAGGCCAAGGGAAGAATCAGATCAGGTACTCAGCCTGTGTTGCTGTATGTGGACACCCAACTTACCGTAGGAATGCTCAAGAATACTGAGAAACTATTCCAGCTATTGTGAGAAACATAAGGACAAAACATTTTCCCTGCTTAATCAGATGTGTTTAACATGGGCCTAAACTTCCCCTGTGTAATTAGCAATAAAATAAACAAGTATATCAACAAGTACCAGTGTAGTCAAGATATGATTGTTAAATGTTTGACCACCAAAGGTATTTGGAGGCATATCCATGCCAGTGTTACTCAGCATAAAACATGTGTTCGGCATATTTAGAATCATAGCAAAACAATGAAATGCACCTACAGGATGTTTTCTCAAAACATGAGAAATATCCACATAATTTGAAACTTGCTTATTTTATTCATTTTAATTTATTCATTTCCACACACACACACACACACACACACACACACACACACACACACACACACACACACACACACACACACACACACACACACACACACACACACACATCATATTTTATATTGCACTGTTACAGCCATATTTTATTAGTCAATCAGAATATAGTACACTATAAACTGTATAGTGTCATAAAGAACACCATAAAGAGAAAATGAATTAAGGTATCTGTTTTTTGTTTCTTTTAATTATTCATCAAGCACATTTTGTTTACGGTAGTCTGCAGTATATAGTGCAGACCACATGAATACAATGGGATTAATTAAATTGCACTTTCTGAGATTTGTCTGCATTCTCCTGGAGAATGGATACCAGATGCAAATGAGAATTTATTTGGCATGATGTATGTATATAGAACACAGAGGAAGTGTAGAAACATTGCAACAACCACCGGAGCCAGTATTATTTCCACATCTGTTATTCGTCATACTAGAACAAATGCAAAACATTGTACTGTGCAACAGTGCATACTTAAAATGTCTTTCACCGTCATTAAGTGTATATTTTGATGTATTTATGCATTTCTTTTTCATTGTGGTTTGATTTTTTTTCCTTGGTTGAAACTGACAAAACTGCAGGCAAACACTGAAACTATAATTCAGCAGCTGTTGTTTGAGACAGGAAGCAGTTTTTATCAGACAATCAGTCTGCTGTAACTATGCCTGTAACAATCCAGTCAACATTATCATGGCAACTGCCAAATCCTACATTCTCCACTAGAACAGAGACAATGCACAGTAGGTTGCACAATCTTTGAACAGAAAAAATCAATAAGGGAATATATCTATACGAATTATTTTTACATTTTGATTATCATCTGTGTTGATCTTTGCCAAGAAAATGTTGAATTCCAAATATCACAGCAAAGTTTGTAACATTTTACAATCTGTAAAAAAGACAGAAAGCAGGAAAGAATAAACAATGATGTGATGTGATTCATTAATTTGGCTTTAATTATGCTTTTTGAGAACTAAAATAAGGTAATATATCATCAGTGCTGATATGTTGCTCCTTCAAGTGTTATGTTCTTCATGGCTTTAAATAGTTCTTGTGAGTACATATTTTGCATATTTTCTCTTTTCTGTATTCGGCAGCTCCTACTCCTTTTCTTCGTGTTAATACTGACTCATTTAAGAAGTGTTTTGTGGAACATCAAACACTATGAAGAAATCTTATGTCAACAGGAGATGAATGTGTGATGTTTTACCATAAATGATATACTGGTGGACTCACATTCCCACCTTTGTGGTTGAAACTTCAACCGTGTCTATCCTGTCATTAAACTAAGCAAAAAGGATGTGTATTATCTCTGTCAGTACCCAAGAATATGTGACAAGATACACTTTCCCAATTTCTTGATCACCACTGTTACCTTACCCACCTTAAAATGGCAACAGGCAAAGAAATAGTGCATAATATACTCTAATAAATATAAACCATTCTGTTTGAATATCAGGCACATATTGGAGTGGAGCATGCCATAATCTTCTTATTGCAGAGAGCATATTCCCACCTGGAGAGTCAGGGCAGCTCTGTGAGAGTCATGTTCTTTGACTTCTCAAGTGCCTTCAACAACATCCAGCACCTCCTAAAGCTGTGGCAATGCAGGTTCACATCGACGGTGTGGAGAGGATCTCAGAATACCTGGGCGGTAACAGTTTGATGGTTGCGTATCTGAGTGGGTTATGAGCAGCACAGGTGCACCTCAAGGAACTGTACTGGTGCCATTCCTGTTTGCATTCTACGCCTGTGACTTCCGCTAAAACTCAGGAGCCTGCCACCTACATAAGTTCTCTGATGACTTGTTGGCTGCATCAGTGATAATGATAAAGACGAGGAGTAGAGACACCTAAGAGAGAGAGTTGTCGAGTGGTGCAGCAGTAACTGCATAAAACATCAACAAAAAAAACAAAAAACAAAGAGCGGTGGTGGACTTCAGAAAGAGCAGGAAGACCCGAGTCCCACTCAACATCCTATGAGAGCATGTAGAGAGTCATACATACAAACATCTATATCCATCTCACCCACTTTATGATGAAGTGTGGCAGATGGGAAGCTCATTCAGCCACAGACTGATTCCACCAAAAAACAAGACAGAACGCTTCAGGTGGTCTTTGGTGCCAACTGCCATAAGGTTGTACGGATCACACAACAACAGGTTATAGGTATAAGTGTGTTTTAGAGGTGCTGGCAGGCAGATTTTGTAACCTACAGACAGGTCCAGCTGTTTTCATGTGTTCTGCTCAATACTAAAGGTGACAGCTGATATTCACTGAATGAAACTGAAAAATATGTCTCATCACAACAAGCATATCTTTCAGATTGTCATAATATTCATGTATGTTTCTCTTGGAGATGTCAAACAGCCCTGATTCCCTTGACAAAAACAACTAGTGATGACTGTCTGTGTTTAGTGTTCTAGTCAACTTTTTAAAGTCTCATTTAGGCGCTTGTTAGCGGCCACCTTTTTAATACATGTAACATTTTTTAAAAATCATGAGCATTCTGTATTTTATGTCCTACAATAAATTTTGAGGTAATGTGAGAAATGGAGTGGTGCAATTGAGATCCGTGAATAAATATGCGGATCTGTGCTTGAGTTTTGAATGGTTAAATGTTTCTGACAGAGATTGATGACAATGGGTATAAAAAGTGGAGGGGGGGTG
>OMLM01005771.1:66312-76933 GCA_900302695.1 Helostoma temminkii | reverse complement strand
GGGGGGGCTGCTGCACACATGATTCCCGGCTACGCCCCTGATCAGAGGCAGTCATGTCAAAGATGTGAGAGGGGAAGACAGCACAAAGAGAGAGGGGAAGGAAAAAAAGACAGAAGGAGGAGGAGGTCTGCGTAAACCCCGCCTCTGGTCTCAGATCCTCTCGCATTCCTTATTCACAGCCTCTCACGTTGAGGTTTTAGAGAGAGAAAGGGGAGAAACAAGAAGAAGGGCACACAAGGAAGAAGGAGAAGAAAAAGAAGAAGGGGAGCAGCGGAACGACCATGGCAATATCCAAAACGTCTCAGCTTGAGATAGTGTCCGATAACAGCGCACCTCTACCACGGTCCACCACGGCACGGAGCATGCAGTCGCACAATAGACAGAGTCCATATGAATGAGGAGCTATACCTGGGCCGTGGACAAAATGAGGGTCATCTTCATCCAAAACGCCGGTTTCGTCGCAGCTTTCTCGCCCTTTAGATGTGAGTCGGTGATGTTGGCAGCGTTTAGGATGACAGATAGTGTGAACGAACCAGAATTGACCGCAGCTAGATCGTGCCAGTCATTTGAGGGGTGAGGAGATCAGACTAATTATTTAGGTATTGTTTGTTTTATTGGGATAGAGCTCGCACGTACAGTATATCATCTTTAAATCCGAAGTGTGTTCAGCTGCAGGCATGTAGCCTGCAGTGGAATCTGAATACACACTTTATTACAATATTGGCACTAGAATAATGTTTAATGCAGTTAAATAGGACCATGTGTCAGATTATTGTAGACTGATCATGTCCTTTTAGGCTTTTTGTCACTAATCGTTAGTAGATTGATTATATAGCTATAATAACATGAACAGGTAGGAGGAGACATTTCTGCTCACTTTGATCAAACACTTTGATCAACCGAGACAATCTGGAAATGTTAGTGTCCACGTTATAATATGAAAAGTAGGCTACCCGTTATTCCTTGTAATTTATTTATTTATTATTGCTATTATTAGGCCTATAAGTATTATATTATCAATTCGTTTTAGGTAGTTTGAATATTTAACAGTGGGAAGGGTGTCTGAACACTTCCCTAGTGAGATGGAAACCGCTTATTTATCGCCCCACCGGGGGGCAACCCGTCCCGAGGCGCGGAAAGGCCAAACCTCAGCGGGCAAACCGGCGGGGGGTGACCTCTCCCCTTCACCTCCAGCTCCACTTCTACCTGCCGACCTCTCACCCGAGGGGACCCCGGCAAGCAGCGATGGACGGAGAAACTCGGGCGTGAAGAAACACCATCACAAGCACAACCTGAAACACCGCTACGAGCTGCTGGAGACGCTGGGAAGAGGCACCTACGGCAAAGTCAAGAAGGCCATCGAGCGGCACTCCGGCAGAGAGGTGAGCCTCTTAACGCAGCATGTAAATATTTGTTATCGTGGAGCTTGTGGTCTTCAGTGGCCACTGCAAAACACACTGGGACAAAAATAAGCGCTTTATAGCACTCGGAGGCGTGAGGCGTCTGTCCCCCTCTGGGAATTCCCCCCAAGCTCAAAAAGGCCCATGAGGCCATGGAGTTGTGGCTGCACACACGCCTTGTCCTGTGCAGGGCCTCACGACCGGATGCTACAGTGCAAATCCGGCTACTGACTGACTGATGGGACTTCAGTGACCCAGTGAGCATCATGAAAACCAGCCAACAGCCCAGAAACATTAACACGACCCTCTCACATTTTTCAGTGTTTTAGTCCTTTAGTTTTTGTTTGTACAGTATTTTATGTGTGTGTGAATGAGTTTGCATCCAGTCTAACACTTTCAGTTTATTTATGAAAAAAGTTACGGACTGATTTTGCCTTAGTAATCCCACCATCTGCTGCTGTGTCCTTGCAGACCTGATCCACACTGCAGATATTTTTACTGTGGCAACATTTGAACCCTCTGCTCAGTCTGGCAGGACGTGAGGAAGTTTCCATGTCCTGAGAATGCCATGGGGAAACTTAGTATAGGTTAACAATGTCCCCCAGCGATAGAGGAATCACAAACCCTCCAGTAGGATATACTCTCTCTTGACCTGTCCCACTTGGCACCTCTTTCTCCAGTATGTTTTTCTATTTGTTATTGTCATGGTAGCAGCTCCAATGTGAACTATTTTACTTTCACTTGCACTGTAGAATTGCACAATGTGCATGCTGGAGGGGCCAGTGTGTTTTATCTTGACATGAGTGACACTCAGATAGCGTTTCCCTTAAGATAACTCTCTACTTGGCTCAAAATGTTGTAAACATTTCTGAAGCAATCTGACCCAAGGTGTGCTTTTGTAATCTTTCTAAAACCATCCACGCGTCTTTAAAATTGCCTCCTTGCCAAAGTATAGACACACAAATGAGTACTTTGTAGGTCATCGCAAATTTCTTACATTATCCTGCTCTGTTCTGCCCTGAACCTAGCATTCAGAACTAAAATAGCAGCACAGGACGTTGTTGCGTCACTGTGTTTTCATATGAGAATTTGTATATCTTAGGGAATTCCTTGGAGAAGCAGCACGTCAACACATCAAATGCCAGTAAAGCATGACTGGGAACCACCTCACAGGCCACTTGTGTCTGACACTACGTTGAGTTTTCTTAACCTCTGACACAGAGGAAGTCCTGTGTGTCCATATGGGAGATGCAGCAGTGTGATGAGACTGTTATGTAGTCACCTTGACTCCCTGTGTGTTTTCCAGGTTCATTGCACAAACCCAGAGAGAGAGACATGGCTCATAAGGACATAGGAGATTCTGTGTTTGTCTGTGTGCAAGCATGTGAAATGAACTGATGCTTTTTGAGGAAGATTAATGATATATGGGCATATGGGTGACTGTGCTTTATGTTGTATGGCTGCATGAAGTGCAGTTGATCTTTGTGGGACACATGCACAAGCTCTTTTGTTTGTGTATGCCTCTAGAAGATGTCTAGATAGATAGAAGGTGACTTTGTGTAGCTGACTGTATCGTTAGCTGTATAGATGATAGTAAAAAGTTGTGGTGACAGCAGGGCCCAAAATGAGGAGTGACACATGAAAGGCCATCCAGAGAAGGAAATGAGATTGGAGGGGAAGGTAATATACTGCATAGGGGATCTATCAGAGAGAGGAGGGGGGTTCAGTCAGCACAGAGACACGGGAAAGCCCACCACCATAACAAGAGAGGGACAGCCTCAATTAAAGGGGTTAGAAAGTCATATTAATACGAGCTTAAAGCACCAGATTACATCATTGCCCAGCTATGGATTCACTGGGGAGGTACGTGAGAGGGGAAAACACTGACATTCCTCAGTTATATGCGGTGATGTTGATGAAGTATTATGATTCCCGGCTGTGTTTAAGAATATAGTTCTCTGGAAACCGTACAAACTTCTCCCTCCCACTCACACACTTTCTCATTCTCTTTCTCCTCCTAGCTCTGACTCAGACACATGGTCAACACAACAGATGATCATGATCTTTAGAAAACACAGGGACGAGTGAGCTTGTGATGAATTCTTCATCTATTTTAATGGCCTGAGAAAGCGCAGGAAGATGTCAGGCTCCATTGAAGCAAAACATGGGCCTTCACTTCAAACAAGCTCTGTTGCGAACAAGGAGGGAGGCCCAGACAAGGCCGGGCTCATACCTGGCAGGGGCCAGCCTGGGCAGCAGTGCAGTGCCTGTTTACTGTGAGTGACAGTAATAGGGATCCACTTAAGGACAAGCGTAGCTGTGTCAGACGGCCTAGCCAGCTGGCAAGTGGCTGATGTGCAGTCCTGTTTAATGATCCACATCGGGGTCAGGGCAGGGGAACATGAGGGGATACACAAGAGATACCTGGCTTTGTCTCAAGCCCAGTATGGGAGAGCTGGCTCAGTCAGTGAGCTTGCCTGTAGTGTAGAACGAAGATCTGGGCTGCTAAAGATTGATTTCTGCTCTTTTAGGAGAAAAGACCATTTTGTTTTTGAGCAGCAGTCATACACAGACATTTTACTTGCCTTTGCGTGGAACATTTGTAGGTCATTAATCAATTATTGCCTAGATTAATGAATTCCTGAATTAATTTGTACATTAAGTCCAGGATTGACTCACGTTTTGCCTCTCTATTAAATACCGAAGTCAAAATGTTAGTCACGTTTTGTGGATCAGTGATAAAATGTTGATGATTCCGATGAGGTAAAGGAAAACATCAGTGTTAAGACACAAACAACTTTTACCAATTATGCACACAGCATGTGGACCCCCTGGACCCTGGCCTGTTTTTATGGTATCATTTCTTTAAATTTCTCTGTGTAATCAAGGCATGCTCTGGAAGAGAACTGTTCCGGTTTGGGGTTATTTTTATTGATGTACACGGTAATTAGCTTGGCACTCGCTACTGCCTGTGGTTTCTGCTGCATGGAATAAAGCTGGGCTCCTCAGAATACTGCTGCTTAGTTGGAGAGGACAAAAGTTTAAACTAACAGAATGTGGAGCGAACAGACTCTATACAGGCCTGATCAAAGCGAACCCAGGATTCAATCCAGAATGTTTAGGCTACAATTATAGTGACATGTGCTAGACTGTGTACTCTCAATTGGTTTATTTGGAGAAGGCCGCTAACCTCTCATTTAAGGAGCGCATAGGCTAAAGATTTGAATGCATCCAGCTGCGGTTAACTCTTACCCTGGTGGCATTGCCATGACAGTTAAAAAATTGCCAAATCAAGTGTATTTGTTGAAATTCCTCTAGCAGACCCATTGGCAAGCCAAGTAGACCAGATCACTTCCTCAGCCCCTACTCAATCCCCTGATTTCGCCATTAAACACCCAGAAAGCTAGATGTTCAGATTTCAAAGTAGGCCGTTAGCTGTTCTTAATCAGAATGACTGGAAGTCAGAAAGCAGGTGGTGATTTAGTGTCATCTCAAGGACTTTATGACACAAGAGGAAACGCAGCAGTGAAGGCTAATAGTGATATCTGATTTATGTAGGAGCACTCTGACCTCTAGACCTCCCTGCCTCACTGCAGAAATGATGAACCCCCTACTCACCTCATTTTCATGATTCTCATGGTCCTCAGTGGCTCAATGGATGGCAATGTCTTTTGGCCATTCAGGCCCTCCACCTCTTTGGTGCAGATCAAAATATCTCAAAACATTCAAATCATGATATGACAAAGAGTGGCTGCAGAATCTGACTTGTTTCTAACAGCAGCTACAGTTGCTATGGAAACCCCCTGTTTAACCACGTGAATCTGACATCTGCATATAAACATACCTATAAAAATAATCATCACATGGTATGCAGTATGACCTGTGCAAGAGGTGTGAGCATTTTATTGTTACTGATAAGATAATGAATAGGACATAAACCAAGTACTTACATAACAATTATCTTTGGTCTTTTCACCTCATATTTATTATTGTATTGCTATTGTATCAAAAATTTAAGTTGTTGTATGTAGTGTGATTAAAGTTTCTTTTTTTCCAGGTCGCTATCAAGTCTATTCGGAAGGAGAAGATCAAGGATGAGCAGGACATGGTTCACATTCGGCGAGAGATTGAGATCATGTCATCCCTCCGCCACCCACACATCATCTCTATATACGAAGGTTAGGCTCTACTGCATTTCTATCATACACACACGACAAATCAAATATATTAATTTGACCTGAAGACATAAATATAAACACACATGTCCGACTTTCACCCCTCCCTCGTCTTATTCAGCACTTGTGGCCAAGCTGCAGGATTGTCGTGTTATGACATGCAGATGTCATAATAAGACCCGGAGTGAGGCTCTGGGATGTTATTCATCTTCTCTGGTCTGTCTGGCTGTGTTTTACTGGGCCAGTAAAAGTCTGGAAGTGTATGTGTGTCTGTGTGTTTGTGAAAGTGTGTGTTGGACGTTTGTGTTTATTAAAGGGATGGTATTCTAAGGTAT
This sequence comes from Helostoma temminkii, assembly GCA_900302695.1. Taxonomy (NCBI): domain Eukaryota; kingdom Metazoa; phylum Chordata; class Actinopteri; order Anabantiformes; family Helostomatidae; genus Helostoma; species Helostoma temminkii. The sequence goes on along the minus strand of OMLM01005771.1, from coordinate 71,023 downwards.
TGCCTCTCCCACATCAGAGAGGTCTCATCCCCTGTCTTTTCTGGTCTTGATCTCAGGGCCAGACATCTGCTGATACTTAGAGACAACTGCAGCTGGGAACCAGACTATATTTATGTGTGTGTGTGTATGCGTTTGCGCATAAGTGTGTGTCTGCACAGGCTCGTATATGTGTGTGCATATTGCATGAGGTTTTGTGCATGTTTCCACGTGGGTGTGTGCGTTTAAGGGGAGACACTAGATTGACCTCAGTCACCCAGGCCTCCACCCCATCTGACACCAGTCCAGTGCTATGCAGAGGGAGGAAAAACCTTAAGCTTTCACTAAAGCAATGTCAACATATATCTATTCCAGGAAGCAACCCTCTAAATATCTAAGCTTCAAGTCATCTTTAGACACACATAGTTGCTTCCTCGTTTTTTTCATGAGCCCTTTTGAATGACCTTAACCTCAGTGGAAGAAAACAAAACACATTATAATTAAAAGGTTAGTATAAAGGTTGAACAATTTCTATTGAATTCTTTCAACATATTGCTTTCACTTAATCTTTTGAGATGGTTTCGTATGATTCGTGACTCGTGACTGTTTATATGTCAACCAAACAATAGTTTCACTGCCCTTTTGAGGGCAGCTGCCCTGGCTCAATGGTAACCAGCTGTATGTGCCAATACCCAAACTGGGTCGCTCACTGTCCTTTACTCTATTTCAAAGTCCCCAGGTTGTTATCAGCAGTGTGTGTATGCGACAAACATTGCTGTTTGTCATGGTAATGTGCCAGTAGTCAGCTGGAGGGCTAAAGTGCAGTTAGGTTTATGTGTTTTGTAGCAGAATGATTAAAAGAACACCTAGTTTTATAAACTCTGAGGACCTCGTCTGGTGTTCCTGTGTGTGCTATAACCAGCCTACTCCACCAACAAACTCAACCAAACTCTTTGCTCTCGCTCTTTGGTGTTTCTTCACAAACCCAGCGTTTACTGTTGCGGCCTGGCCTCCACCCAGCCTTCCTTTAGAGATATATAGGAGTCCCCCTGATTTGTGTATCCGGCAACACCCTCTTCAACAGCCCCTGCTAACTGCCTTGTGTGAAGCAAAGCTGAACCAGATGTGTGTGCGACGACTGATTTTTCACCACTCCCTCACATTCTGCATCCATCAGCATGCTGCGCAGGGCATTTAAAAGCAGATTTTGCTCTTAACTCCTCAGGCATAACTATGTACCCCTGTCCTTCCCTTTTAAAGCAAATAGTCAACCCTGAAGAATGCTGTAAATCCACTAATTGATACATACAAATAAAACTGTACATAGAGACAGATGCTTTAGCAGAACTAAGCCCAGCTTTCTTTGTGTTAAGGTAATTGGCTGCTGGTTGTAGCTTTACAAATATGTGAGTCGTGTCAGTCTTAGCAAGTATTTTCCCAAAATTTCAAAGTGAGTGAGTGAAAAGTCAAATGAGAAAGACGTAAAGTCAGAACAAACATTAAAACATTCACCCCGCTGTGAATGAACAGCCACAATTGTTATTGTGGTCATTACACTGCATTCTCTTAGGGTGACATATGCCTAGATAATAATTTAATGTCATCTTTTGTAATTATGGTTAAGTCCAGTATATAAGACCAATTCAAGAAAAAGAAAATATTACTTTGGCATTAACATACCTAATGACCAAAATGTTTACAGTTAGAAATGTTTGCTTGTTTGTTTTCTGTAGTAGCTAGTGATAATACTGTTGTTTATTTCACCCAGTGTAAGCCAGCAACAGCAGTCTATCATCAGTGCAGGCAACAGGACGATAGGTGCTAATAGTTAAATGTGAGGTCCTGACCTGTGAACAAAGTCCACTGAGTGACAGCAAGGCTGTTGTGCTGACTGCTGTACCAAACAAGTTTGAACAGACCAAAGTTATGTAAGCCAGGTAATTATTTCAGCACTAGGAGTCAAAGGTAAATGCAGTTGCAAGTGGAGAGTTGGCTCTCCGTGCATAACACCACCATGGATCACTGCAAATGTCACCCCAGGTCACCAGTCCGTCCACCAGTCAGAGGGGAGGATCTGCTCTGGCCTCCAGGGTGCTTTAGAATCCGCCTGTTACTTCCCAAGCAGCCAGACAGTCACAATCAGAGAGCATTAACATCACTCAGCAACTGTGTGTTTTTGTAGGGGATTATGTTTTTAAAAGGACCCTTGGAGAGAGGGGTCCTTATGGGGAAAGTAATGTGACAAACAATGAAGTTGCTCCGTCAAGGGTGCAGAAAGCAGAGGCCCTCACCCTTGGTGACCCTGCTGTGTGGGAAAATCAAGCCACACAATATGTTGCAACATGGCTGACTGTGCTGTTGTCATCTCCTCACTATTCCCCCTTTTTTCTCTCTCCTTCTCCCTCTGCCTAACCATTTTCATTCCCTTCATGCCAAGGCACAGGCAGAGCTGCCTTGCCAAGTTGAAATTATACACTAGAAGGTTAAATGCTGACACAGAATGATATGTTTGATGAGCTACAGATTAATAGTAATGTCTTAAAGTAATACCACTGTAATAACAATTATTTTTCCCTTCACCAGACATAGAACAATAACTGTAATTGTTATATAATTGTATTTATTAATAATGCTGCTGTCTCTTCTAAAGACTGAAATGCAGTTAACTTATATGCAGTTGCAGCTTAATCATATAAAATCAGCATCTGTGAGGTGTAATAATGTCATCACACTATATCTATTATATTTAAATTATGTCTACTTTCTAATAGATGTTATATGGTGTTAATATAATGAGCAAACAAAAACAGTAACATGAAAATTTGCCACCAACACACTGAAATATGTGAAAATATGTTGAGTTTACGCTTTAAAAAAGAACTGAGTAATCGTCCTCTTCTTACAGTAGAATTTATTTCTGCAATTCTGCAGTTAAAGGGGGTCGTTCCCCCATCTTGCCATAATAAACTGTTTAATTTATGTGACAGTTTCCAGTTAGGAATGTAGATGTGCGTTGTGAAATGGGGTGATACAAGGTTGAAGTGTGATGTGCCAAATGTAGTGGACCCTCTGTCTGCGAAGCTAACTCTTTGTCTGTTCAGTCTGGTTCCTGCTTTCTCTCTCTTGCTCAACCAAGCGTGGTCTCTGAAGAGTGAGCTTGATTGAGTTAACAGCCTCTCCCTGCAATGTTGTGAAGGAGCCAAAACACTTGAGGTGGGGTTTGGGTGATGTAACCCTGGGAGAGGTTTAAAGATGTACTGTAATGTGCTCCTTGGGATTTTGGATTCGTTGACAGCATCAGCGCTAGTTCTGAATTTTACATAGCCTCGTCAATTTGTGATTATTGGGGTAACATAGTATGTGTATATGTATTTTCTTGTGAGTTGGTGTTAATGATCTCTGAATTGTTTTCTTACCATTTGTCAGTGTTTGAGAACAAAGACAAGATCGTGATCGTTATGGAGTACGCCAGCAAGGGCGAGCTGTATGACTACATCAGTGAGCGCCGGCGCCTGAGCGAGCGAGAGACGCGACACTTCTTCAGACAGATAGTCTCTGCTGTGCATCACTGCCACAAGGTGAGAAAACACATTCATTTTTCGGCCATCTTAAATCTCTTTACCTATCACACACACATTCGGAGTTTGTTTTCCAGGCCTATTATAACATTAACCATGTACCTCCACAGTCGGCCATATAGCCAGTTAATCTGCAGGCCTCTACACAGTCTGCTTTTCTTGGCATGCTGGTGTTAGAGAGTCATCTGTTTCTGAGTGAAGATAGAGCATAAGCCAGTTTAATTTAGGTCTACATTCTGATTACATTGCAACAAACATGTCCTGTATCAATTCTGGCCTTATCGCTGATAGATGTCTCAAGATACCCACAAACCTTTTCCTTAGAGATTTAGCTCCAGTCATGCCCATGTCAAAGCCTGGTGCACACCTCACTACCTCCCATCACCCCTAAGGCCCCAAGGCTCGTTTGGAAGGGCTGTCTTGTCATACCCTTCACAGATAGAGATGATATCATGCCCCTCAGACAGGAGAGTCCCAGACAGCCATGAATGATGAATCATCACTACCATGCACAACCTCCCACTGGGTGGGGTGGTGTGAGTCACTGACACAACAATCTAGCAACTATTTCTTCCCTGCATCCACCAATCAGGGTCATGTGAATATGAGCTCCCTACCAAGCAATAACCAATGGGAAATGCCACGGAGAGTGCAACCTTGGGAGGAGTGACAGGTGAAGTCACTCCCCCACGTCTTAGTTGTATGTTTGGCTGTCCACATATTTGTTTTTTTTTTTTTAACCCAGCCGTTAACAGTATATTTGTTTTTTAAACTAAAGATGCTGTGAGAACATTATTCACGCAGGGGTGGTTATTACAAGCTCATGTTTATGTGACACATGTGAATTGATTTAAATAAGAAAATCACAGCAGATGTCAGCATAAATACCTCAGAAGGGACAAGACCAATTAAAGGGTACTAGACCAACAGGCTGCCTTGATTTCCCCTGAGAGCCACTAGCTAGCTTTGTTAGAGTTAAACACTGCTTAATACAATGAACTGTTTATTACTTGGATCCAGCTCACATGAATAATTCATTGACAGATACATCAATCATTTTACTTCTCATTGTCTCTCAGAATGGAGTGGTGCACAGGGATCTGAAACTGGAAAATGTGCTACTGGATGAAAACTGTAATATTAAGGTAAGTTTCCCC
>OMLM01005771.1:37290-66292 GCA_900302695.1 Helostoma temminkii | reverse complement strand
ATCTTTGTTTTTTTATAAAGTATTAACAATCATATGACTAGTGTAACATATAGATACACTCCTATATCTACAGATTGCCGACTTTGGACTGTCAAACCTCTACCATAAGGACAAGCTGCTACAAACCTTCTGTGGCAGCCCTCTTTACGCTTCACCAGAGATCGTAAATGGGAGACCATACCGAGGCCCAGAGGTGAGGCTCAGTGAACCAAACAGACAGTGACTGAAACCCCAGCTGCTTGTGCGCGAACTTCATTTTCAGATTTTCTTTTATGTATTCATCATCATCATTATTTTACTCCTTAGCTGTTAACTTTGGAGTGAATCATCATCTATCTCATACCTTATATAGCTTCCATCATTATTATTATTGTTACACGGGCAGTTCACAACACAGTGGTTAGGCTTTATTTTCTGGTTCTTTGATGGGATTAATAATAGTCTCCAGTCAAATGGGAGTCTCTTTTGGAACTCAACAGTGGGTCTGCTCAGATGCTGTATGCATCTCCTCCTGCATCTCTTCCTAATGTCTGGGTCCTTTGAAGTGAAAAACCGAAGGATAGTTTTTGATCACTTTCTCTTGAGCGTAATGGGATCAGAATGCGCTCCACAGCCTCAAAAAGGCGCTCATGGTCAAAGTCAAATAGTTTTGGTGAAAGACATTGAAAATGTCTCCCCAAAGCCACTTATCTGGCAATTCCAGAGTCATTCCAAAGGGCGTTGTCCCTAAAATGGCATCAGTTCCATAAAACAAAGCAACACTGAAGGAAAAAAGTTGCATTTTTAGCTTCTCAAGTCCAACCATTCAATTTAGCGTAATTCACTGTAATTTACTTGAGAGTGCTAAAAACTCCAGCAGTCCGATTGCAATCGAAATTACAGAACCCTGGTCTGGGTGAGGCCACAAATTACAGCAAACACTGGCAACAAAAATAGAACACAACAATAGTGCGTGCCCTGTCTCGCCCTCGGAAATGGACCAATGGCTACCGGAGAGTGAAACATTCTTGATGTGAGTCCAGAGCCGAAGAGGAAGTACACCAGCGTCTTAACTGGTCCTATCTGATTTCCTCTTCCTAAAGTATGTGCGAAATCTTCAGATACCCCCATCAGAAACACACTCTTCAGGACATCCCACCCTCATCTAACTAAACTCTCTCTCACACACAAACACACACACACGCTAAGACATGTCATCTGCTGACCACTGAATGGCAGTATATCTCTAACACATCATCAGGAGCCAGGATATCACAGCTTTATCATCTCTGCTGGACTCATTACCCCCTTGCACTTCCACCATGGCTCTGCACCTCCTCATGCCCCAGACACAATGTCTTATGTAACCGCTTACTTAGAAAGCCTTATTACATTAAGCTGGTGGTCAGAAAGTGCTTGCCTCTGTCTGACGGAGCAGGACAGAGTCGGGCGAGGATTTATCCGTGTGGAAACGAGGCATTTCCCGCCAGATTACTGACATTTGTCTTTTTTTTCTGTGGGATATGTGCTGGAGCAGCACTGCAGTCTCACAAGCTCTTTAACAGAAATATATTTGTCTGATGCTAGTTTGTAAAAGAGATTGGGATGCTTATCAATGCCAAAGTAATCTCCAAGAAAATAACTTGAAGTTCTGCTGTAATGTTGACCAGAGCTGAGCTCATTTCACAACATTCATATCAATGCCATGAATCACTAATCAAAACAGGACTAGGAAGACTGAATTTCCATTGCATAATTCTAGATCTAACACACCTCAACATTTAGTTTTGTTTGTTTGCTGCGTATGACATGTACTTCTCACGAGATGCAGTGTTTGTTCTGTGCAGGACTCGCTGTGCTAGTTTATGAACAGCTCTTTGTTTTCTCCAGGTGGACAGCTGGGCTCTGGGGGTGCTGCTGTATACCCTGGTCTATGGGACCATGCCATTCGATGGAGGAGACCACAAGAACCTCATTCGCCAGATTAGCAATGGCGAGTACAAAGAGCCCACTCAGTCCTCAGGTACTGCAGGAACTTTTGCTACTGTTTTTCTCACTCTAGGAAAACAAACCTAATTACAATTTAAAAGGGGCACTAGGGCATCATTAACTACACTTTAAATCTACCTCAGCTAGACCACAGAGGCAGTGAGGAACACCATTGTCAGAAATGGAAGCCATTGACCATCTGTCCATAAATTGTACACATCCCTTTTCATTCATCTTTTTAAATTCCAGAAATGTCTCACTCAGAACTTTTAAAAGTCTTAAAGATGTTTGACTGGTGAATGAAATATGGATCATCAATATGGATCAAAATGCTCTAAAGAATCTGCACAATTCATTATGTTTTCCAACCATGAAGAAACCCATATCACCTAAGCTTCACATCTGTTAATTTTCAATGAAGGACAGAAAAATAGCAAAATAATTTTCTTTTTAATCTAATAGTGACACCCGGAGGATCTGGATTTAGTCACTATAGTGTACTGGTGTAACTGAAGATGCATTAATGTGGTTTGATCGAAACAGAAGTACATGAAATATTTAATGACTTATTGACTTTGATTAAGTGAATAATTCAATAATTGTAATAATTTTTTTACAAACAACATTATTTTATTGTTGGACAAAAAAATCCACATTAACCATGTGGATCTATTCTCAGGCAGTCGTTGCATTGTCAGACATACATTTAATTCTCCGTTTGGTACTTTTTAATATGTTGCTGTGTATTATAAAATATTGTTATTGTTCTGTTTCTTGTCAGATGCCCGTGGGCTGATCCGCTGGATGCTGATGGTGAACCCTGAGCGTCGGGCCACGGTGGAGGACATAGCAAATCACTGGTGGGTAAACTGGGGCTGGAAGAACAGTGTGTGTGACTGCGAGACCCAACGTGACCATGGAGGCTCACCCATGCTGGCCCGCTTCATCGACTGGCAAAACCGCACTGAGCCACGTGGTTCTGGAGCCAAAGTTGCAGTCATTCCCCAAATGCTGCGCCAGAGGCCCAAAAAGTCCAAGAAGGAAAATGTTGAGGCAGGACAAACCCACTGTGGAGCAGAGGACAAGCCAGGGTTGAAGAGACCCAAGGGGATCCTGAAGACCAGGGTTACTAGGGAGCAGCAGTCCGCCAGTCTGGATGAAGTGGAGTTGGGCCAGGCAGCGCTGCCTCAACAACCTGAAGGGGGAGATGATGTCTCAAGTCCTGATCAAGAGGAAGAGGAGCCGATTCTGGGAGGAGGCTCACCACCGAAGATGGTACCCTCACTGCCGAAGAAAGGCATCTTGAAGAACAACCAGCAGCGGGAATCAGGGTACTACTCCTCACCAGAGCGCAGCGAGTCCTCCGAGCTTTTGGGAGGTGCCAGTATGTCTCTGCTAGCAACCTCCCCTCCCAAGAGAGTAATGGGAAGAAAGGGCATCTTGAAGCGAAATGGCAAATACTCCACCTACAGTGGGCCTCCCTCAGCAGCATCTGGAGTTCTTTGTGAGCCTCCCCCCTCAACTGATTCTGGTCTTTCCCGTAGTCAGAGTCGACCCTCCAGCATAGTTGGGGAGGACAGCTCCGTCCTGTCCCTGTCGCCTAGCTCCCTCAGCGGGGCTGAGTGGCATCCCTCCACCCCCCACCTGCGCCCAAATATCAGGGCCTGTGTCTCGGCTGAAAACCTGCTCCAGCTCGCCAACTTCAAGGGTTTCCAGGCAGCCCCGCCTCTCCAGGGACCCAAGTTCAGCCGTGGCCCTAAAACGAAGGGCTCTCCTGGGGACAATGGCAGCTTCTCCTTGCTAGGGGACCTGGAGGACATGACTCAGGTGTACCAGCAAGCCCTGGACATTAGCAGCAACCTCACCTAACAGACGAGGAGGTGGAAGAGAGAGAAGAAGCAGAGGGAATTAAACATTACTGAGTATGTGTGTGTGTGTGCGCATGTGTGTCAGTGTGTGCAGAGATGTCTATGGGTGCTATTAACGACCAGTGTGTTACTGGGATAGACCTTTTGGAAAGTTGTGGCTTTTCAAATCGGGCCGAAATCTTGATGGAAATGATATATGTATGCACACACATACACACACAGATGTACACGCTAAGGTGCACTTCTCTGACCAGCAGAAATTCATTTAGGCTTTTGTGAACAGGAGAGAGAAGGAACTGGCACGGGAAATGCCACCCAGTCTGCTTTCTTGGCCCACCCATAGACTTTGCTGTGTTCATCATGTTTACATATTCAGCAAGAAGGCAAGTTAGAATCACAAATGCAGCAGCCAGAATCTGGTTGGTTCTCGTTGTACACCATCCATTTTGAGCATTTTGAGTTTGAGTTTACAAAAGCACCTTAAAACTCATACAGAGCACATGCTTTTGTGATCTTTGCTTCCTTTGAAAAGAGAAACAAACCAGGGTCTTGTTCCAAAAATAACTGACATTGCTGATTATTTATTAATAATTTTTGATGCTTTTAGTTTTAAGTGCAAAACTGGTGGGTGCTGGCTAATACTGGAAGAGCCCAAAGCTCCTTGGCTCCAACTCTTTGTGTGGAACTGACATATATAATTATGTTACTCAGTGATGAGAAACATATATACTCAGCATATATATCTCTGTCTGCACATGTAAACCATGCAGGCATTAATACGTATGTCCTATATATGTGTATGATACTAGGGAATATGTAGGAAGTGCCTTTTTGATTCATAATAAAAATTATGTATGTCATTTCCTTAAAGTGGAGGGAAAAGCCAGGCCAACCCGTCACCAGTTGTGCTTTTTTTTAATGTAGTTTGTGAATGTGGAGAGACCCAGGGCCTCCAGCGCACAGCTGACTAGCTTAACTTCTTTAGGGTTCAAAAGCCAATCTGAGATCTAACAGTTTCTCGTCTGCTCCCCCATTCTTTCCACAAGTAGAATCAAACGCAGACATGCCGGCATCTACAGGCAACCTCAAAAAGACCTCCTCTGTGTTCTTTGTCAGTGCTTAAGGCCATAGTTCGGTTTGTCAGCAGTTTAGGTGGCTTGGCTGAACACAGATTTGATGGCTGCACTAGAGGTCTGGAGGGACTCACCTAGTGTACGTTTAGTGAGGGGAGATGGCGCAGACACCATCTCATAGTCCTGGAATGTGCCTGGCTCTCTTGACCTTGGTTGTTTCACATTTTTCAAGGCTACCTGATAAAACAGGTTGTTCAGTGGCAGATTCAGATTCTTCTGAAAGACAGGAAAAAAATGTGTTTTGTTTTTGTTTGACTAGTTAATATTTTACCCAAAGCTCTGCAAAAGAGCTAAGCAAGGTGGTTTGTTTTAGCCTGCTGATGACACAGCAAATTCCTCAGACAATGGCTGGAGACGTTTTAGAGATCTCTATCAGCCCTGCCCGACTCAGCACAGGTGGGATCTGTGGTCTGTGCTTGGCCTTCCAGCTGTGTATACTAGTCCAAAATGTTAACCAAGCACAATTAGCCAGCTTTTGTTTTCATTTGTGAGTGTGAGAGAGGCATCGTGCAGAGATTTGTGGCTAGGAGGAGAAGAAAAGCATGTGAAAGAGTGACGCATGGAACAGTGCTAAGATTAGAGAGGACTTTCCTGTTATACACAGGAAAGGTCACACAGTCTGATTTATCTTTTGAAGGATCTGTAATGTAGACTAGTGAAAGTAAAGAAAGTGTGTAGAAAGAGTAGATGGAAAGTTTTCGTTTTATACCAAAGATGTGATGAAGCTTTGACGTGGTTTAGTTGAAATCTGGGAGATCTGGTCTGGGAGAAATGAGATCCCTTAAAATTTTGTTTGACTTTGGAATCCCCTTTGAATGAAATTATCTCCACATTGGCTTTACTTTGCATTTGTTTTATTTTTCTTTTTGATTTTTTCTTTGAGATACTGTTGATACAGCTTTTCATTGGGGTCTATGTGGGAAGTGTGTTCACTGTGGTGTTACACTTTTCACAGCAGCAAAAAGAACAGGAGAAAGGTGACTGACATCATCCAAAATACCAAATGATGTAAATGGAAAATCATGCAGTAGATTACTCAGAAAAAGATCACACATTGAATGTTTTCAGTGGTCTGCTTGTGTGAAGGAAAGGTCCTGGGTATCAATTCAAATGAAAGACCTGTTGCATATTATATTGCATTTTATTGCCTTTTGTATTGCATTTTATTGTCAACTGGATTTACAGTGAGAAAATTATACTATGTTAGTATTTTGTTTTATTATGCTTCTGTTTTTGATTTTCCAAAATATAAGAAACTTTATATTGCTTTATGCTATGGCAGAAAATTACTTCCTTCCTCGAAGTATTAAAAGGTTATCTCCAAAAACAGATACATCTTATATGAAATTGGTTGAATATTGTTTGAATCTTTTTTTTTCCCCTGTTTTGGTGCCACCATGGGTCGAAAAGCCAAAAAAATATAGAAAATATATCAATAGCTGACCTTTAAGAAAATTGAATTGTCACCTACCAAAGAAGGAGAGGACCAAAACGTTCAAATGCTGGAAAAACATGGAGAAAATTGAATTAAAACAATGGAAAGAATCTGATGATGAAACTTTAACTCTGCCAAACTGGAAATAACTGGTGCATATCTGTTAGTTAGCAGAACGTCTAATCATAGGAAAACTTGACTGGATATTGTTATGACAATAATAATAAATTAGTATTATTATGTTATTTAAGTATTATTTTTGTTATGGCTTATTACTATGGTTGGCTATTGCCACAGTTTTGGTTTTGGTTTTACGTTTTTTACGTCTGTTGGTGATCCTGGACTGCCAAGGTGGATTAAGTTGCGTGCCTTTGGTATCTTTTATGAACTTTTTTTTTTTTTTTGATAATGAAAATTATTATCAATGTGTTTTTATACTTGTATTTATTGGTGATCAAGCCATTTAATTTGTTGTCATAGTACTCCATGTTCATGCTTTGGCCTGCTTTGGACTGTGCGTTATGTTCAGGATGTACTGCACACACAAAAGTATCATTTATGTTCATTCAAGATAGAGTGGGATCATCTCATTGTGAAGGCAGTGGCCAAGTGTGTATCTTAAGGATTACAATTCAATAAGTTCTGCCAATCCTGTAAAATGTCTTAATTCATCCATTTTGGGTGTATTTCTACTCAACACAATGCCTCTGTTGTACTGTATCAACTCAAATAAATGGATCTTGAAAGTTAGACATTGTTGTCTTCATGCTTTGTGTGTCTGGAGTTTACAAGCTGCTTTATAAATGAAACAGTCAGGTCACATGAGACTGTATTTAGGGAATTCATAAATATAGATAAACATCTCTAGGAGATCATTATTAAAGTAAATGACACATGAAAGGCTTGTATACCAAGAATGTTCAATCCTGACTTCCAAATGTCGGTCCCAAAGGTTAGTCTTAGATAGCAGCACAAATGCTTCATCCACTCTCTCTTTACATTTAGGACACATGAAGAAAGCTATAATTGCAAAGATGTCCTAGTTTCCTTTTTAAAAAATGTGTCACCCAAAAACCTACATGGATGCACAAAGGAGATCAGCTTTGGTGATCCTGATTGCACTGTCCTATATTTTCAGCTCTAACAAAATGATGCATTTATCTAATGGGGACAGAAGTCTGGGGACACACTGTCAGTGTAAAAGAGCACTGGTCATTTTGGCAACAGTTTGAACCTCATGGCTTGTTTAAAACATGCAGTCTATGTAAAGCAGAGATACTAATGAGAATGGGCCAGTTTAACCACTTAAAATTGCTAAAATTATGTCAAAATCTATTTTTAAGGAAATTCCCTGCAGGCTTTAACAGTGTCTATAAAATGCTTGTCTCTTGCCGATTCCCAGTGGTTCTGACCAGCTTGAATTCACATTGGTTACAATGAATTCCATCACTAACCATTTTTTACAGTGGAAACAAATCAAAATATCCATTGAATGATTTCAAATCACTTCTTCTTAGGCTTGTTATGGTCCGATAATATCATATTTCATTCAAAATGTGGTTAACAGTGCAACTTTAATTTCATTCCTTACATACAAGTCTGTCAAGCTCATTAGTGGTCACACACATTGGTTTGTACACCTCCTCCACTGGTCATGAGAACTTGCTGTCTAAAATTTGTTTTGTTTATGAGAGATATGTCAGTGAACTACAACAGGAATGTATCAATTTCAAACACCACACCTGACTCAGGAAACTAGGCCAGTCAATGACTAATCCAGGATTTAGCATGCTAACTTGTGAGTTTGACACAGCCATGTGTGAGTACTAAGATAGACGTGTAGAACAGAAAAGTACTTATTCATGATGCAAGAGAGGAGAGATGTCCATCATCCTTTCATCACTGCGCTGCAAGTTGTAAACTAACATCTTAGATTAGTTTAACAGATTCATTTACAGTGACAGAAAGTAAACCAACCTACTGGACGACAGGGTGATATTATTAAGAATCCACACACCGAACTCCACAGGAATGCCTTTATCCTTTATTTGGAACTTACAGGTCAGCACTCGAGGGAAAGCACAAATATTTTGGCTGTGTTTTGTTCAGTGTACGGTGTACAACAGTTCTTCTGTTTCATGACTCAGTCCCTTTAGCTTTTCACCAACACTAATTATGAGTCAACATATCGCCAACAGCTACGTCAAATGGAATCCTACAGTACAACGGTGGGGTACCTAACGTTCCCCCCTTTACCTTTCTTATACTCATATTATACAGACCTATGGTGTTGATGCTTGGCATTCTTTCAGTAGAGACACATGGTAACTGTGACACTGTAAATCTTGATGCTGACAACTGCTCATTATTGGAAATTATTGGTCTAAAAGTGTTTATACTCAGAAGAAAGGACCTCTATTCTCACTTGGATCCTCTTGTATATAGTTAGATCACTTTCTCTGGGAATAAGCTCTGAGTGGTTGATTGACACATAGTTGCAATCAAGGAAAATCTAGCACTGGCCAATCCCTACCAAGAGTGGACTGCCAATTACATGATGGATAACACTGCATCTTAATGAAATGGCACCTGCCAAAACCAACTTGTAAGTAGTGGTTCACCTGACTAAAGTGGGAAATAAAGCAAACATAAAACAAATCATTATGGCAGTTATGTGACAAAAGTGTTGATATTGCATCCTCATTGCACAAGTATTGTGTTTTTGGAAAAAGCAGACCTGCTGGTAATTATTTCAAAAAGTAGACTGTAACAGTCTGGCCGTTTCTCTGGAGTATAGCAATTTTTGTATCATTAGAAAACTGACAGAGTCAAACAAACAGCAGCAGACAACATGGAGCAGTTCATGTCTGGCTCAAGGAAGAAACAAGAGAGTCTGTTTTTAGGACTTGGAGAGTCAACTGATTGTCAAGGGAGAACATTGTTGCTGCCGTGTTAATTTGATCCACATTTTGCAAGGGAGCGTGGGTGGGTGGCTGGAAGCTCTGCAGCCTTTCAGGGCCTTGGTACTGATGAGTAGGACAGCACCCTCAGCTCGTGCTGGCTAGACACAAGCAGCAGGCCTTGGAAGAGGAGAACATCAAATACTTCTACAGTATGGTGCTGGGTTTACATTTCCTCAATCACACATTGAAACTGTTATCCCATTTAAGTTCCCCATTTATAAATCCTTCCTGCATCCATGTTCATTTTTTGTCACACTGACAGTGAACTACAGAAAATGACATCAATCATCATCTGAAGACATTATTACTTTGTTATCCTTGGAACAACCAAAGGTTTTTTTGTTGTTGTTTTAATGCAAATTCCAGTTGTCTATGTCAAAGGCGATGTAATACTACCAACGTGGACAAATGAGAAAAGAGCAGTCACTGTATGTAGCAGTTTAAATGCTCATGGTAATTAATTGTCAGTCATAAGCAAAAGTCAATACAGATGTTAGAGTGGAAAAAAGTGAAAAATTCTTTTGAGACTTAAATTGCTGCACTCGTGACACTGATATGATCTGAGTTTCAAAGGGATTTTTTTTATGTGTTCAGAACAATTTCTAGTTCACTTTTCGACCCTTAAATAAAGTCCAGCTGCTAGACCAGAACTATTCCATCCTTTACCCTATTGCCTCCATCTGCAGAAGGTGAGCATGTTTGCCCCTGGAGGTAGAGGGTGGGGGTCTATCCAACTGCACATTCAAAATACCAAAAACCAAAACCCCTCCCCATAAGTCTTACTTTAGCCTGTCCCAGCTCTGTGCCTGACAGTTATGGAAGTCTGCATAATGTTTGAGGATATAACTATTCTATACTTTCAGCTTGAAGCACAGACTTGAAAAGACGCCTATTCCTTTGCAACCCCGTGAAGCTGCATCAGATAAAAGCTGTCATACTCAGAAGGACATGGGACGTAAGAGCTGGAGTATTTACATGCGTTTCAGATCAGTTCATAACTGCTTTTGTCTCCATAAGAAACAGTTTTGTGAGATTAAAGTAGGGTGATATTCTTGAAATTGAGCAAAAAGGAGGATTTGGCAAGGTCACTGCTGCCTTGGCTTGGCGTGTCTGGCTGCTGTTGCAGGCAGGATGTTCCACAGTAAAGGTTTAGGGTGGCTGTTGTAAATTGAGCTGCCCGTTCATTGCAGGAAAAATAAACAGAGGGCTGGGCCTGAAGAAAGTCTTGAGTACAGTGGAGCATGTGTTCCCTCTGTTAGCTGACACATTGCTTTAGAAATAATATGGGGCCACTTTTCATGCTTTTCTACATTTGCACACCCAGAAATGCATGAACACGTCCACAGGTGCAGATTTTTATGAATTCTCTTTCATTCTTTCCAGCTCTCTCAGAAAGCATTCACACAGATTTCTAACTTACATCCCTGCAGGACTCCATTTCCTCTGTGCCACTGTGATAACATTGTGACTGGATATGGAATGGAATAAACCGCACTCCTTTCCTGCTCGGCTTCCACTCCTCTGCCATTCATCTTCCATCCATTGGCCCCTCCACACACCCAGCTTTCCCTCTCCTGTCCAGATGACTATTTTTAGCGGCAGCGCTGCTATTCTGGAATTTGTTGCTGACTGGCTGCTGCTGGGTGTCTGGGCGGCGATCTCTCCTGGAATGTCTGGCCCTCTCTCAAACCACTCCACAGTCCCAGCACAGGGCGGATGGCTCAGGGCTCTGATTACAACTTTTAGCTGTAGCTGTAGTTCATTCTACCTCCAGCAGAAACACAAAGCTGCAGCAAAAGAAGAAAACTTTTCTCTTCCCTATACCACAACAGTACTTTTGTGTATAATTCACCTTTGTATGCATTCATCTGCACGTGTGTACAGTTATTTGTGCACTACAGGGACCATGACATGTTCAAACAATGGATACAAAACTAAAACTGTTTTGCTAACTACTACACCACCGTACCAGTCTTTGTTCAATCAGCACAAAATGTAAAGACATCAATTGCTATAACAGGCCAAAGTAGATGGACTGGATTTCTTCTTTGGGACCAACTGGGACCATTTGGGACCAGTTGCCATGCACTTTCTGGGTGCACCGGAAAGACCTCCACAAAGGAAATACCTTCATTTTTAACAAAAAGGTTATGATAGTAGACTTTTTAACCTTTGGACCTTTGGATTCTGTTTCCAGCCTTTGTGCTAATCTAAGCTAATTGTCTGTAGGCTATAGCCTCAGGTTTTTCATTCTTTAACAGAACTTGTAGTCACAAAGCGAATAAGTGCATTTCCCAAAATTCAAACCCTTCCATAAAGCATAGGTGAGGGATGGGATCAGGCATGTCACGGTTATGGTTAAACCTGGGTTAAGTCTCCAGGAAATGAATGTAAGTGAAAGCAATACGGCCTTGCTTACATGTTTTGGTGTGTTTTGTGTGTATGCGCTTGTGTGTGGTCCATGAGCACAGCAAATAAGCAGCACTAATGGGAAGTTTTTCCTGTCTTGGATCAGGCTTTAGGGGTTTCAAAGCAAAATTGTTTGCAGTGGAGGGAACTCCGTCCAAGCCCACCTGTTGCTCATGATTGCAGAGATCCGCTTGAGCTGGGTCTTGCCGAGAGACATACTACAGAATGGCACTCAATAACATCAATAGCAGGCCCATTCATTCCACAAAATTAACCAAGCAGAAATTATGCACTACAATGCAAGTACATTGTAGGCATGCCTGAACTGCTAAGTAATGAAGTTGTCAGTTCTGCTTATGTTTCTTTATCTATCACACAAACATTGTGAAATGGTAGTGCAGTTCCAGTAAATCATTGTTCTGTATGTTTTAACTGAGACTACAATCTGAATCCACAGGGTGTATTTTACATACATATCCATCATATTTAATTAGATAAACCATGACCTCCCAAATGGATATGAGAGCTCATCCGGTGAGGGAGTGGTCTCCCCCAGGCCAAGTGACGGGGTATGAACAGGAGTGGGTAAAAATAACAATGTCTTTTAAAACATGTATTCATGCATCTTTTGCCTCCTCACAAGCCAAAAAGAGGAAATGCTTCTGAGGTGTGTAACTCATTCATTGCAAATCAGTGAACTCTGCACCCTGTCGATCCATGAGCTACTGATAAAGATTTTTATCACATCTTGTTCTTGTTACCATTAGAATGTACACAAGCAAGTATGAAAAGTGAAAACTCAGCAATGTGAGCATGGATGCAGCTAATTGGCCTTGGCTCCCAGTAAGGGGATGTGGGTTAAGCGCCAATATGGTGGGACTGATTCTAGGCCGTGGAGAGGGAAGAATGGAGACTGGGAGGAAGCCCATCAGACGCTGTGGCCAAGTCATCAAGCTAACTGACCAGTCAGGTAATTAAACAGCCTTTAGTAGTTCCTCTGTATGAGAGCCGTGTCTCTCCACAGTGTGAAAGGCCAAGGCGAAGGCTGGGAAGCAAAGTCGCTTTTGGCTAAAGCTCAGAGATACGCAGCCTGGTTGCTTCGGGATCAGATCCCATGGCCACAGCGTTTTAGCGCTGCTGGTTTTAGCTCATCCTTCAATTTGGTTTCTGTTTCAGAGATTTTTTCTTTTACCAACCCCCCCACCCCAATTCACTCGTAGCTTTAAGTGGAAATACAGCAGAAAGTGCTGGATGGATGGATATATGTTTCCCCAGCTGGCTTACATTCCTCTGGTTTCCACTTGTGTCTGCTTCTCCTTTTTTATGGGTCAGTGTTTCTGTGATTAAAGTTTCTTTCCTTTTCCCCCACCCCCTGCTTTTCCTCTCTCTTTCCATTCATTGCTATTTTCCTCTCTTCCTTTTGCCTATTAGTTTTTTGTGTGAATTTAAATAGTCCCCAAAAATCATCCAAGGGAACATCTGTCCAGTTTCGTCCTATACCATAGTCATTTTACCACCAAAATAAAAATGAAACCTCCACTGTTTCATCTTGTATAACATATTCTTTTAAATACTTAGAAGTTATAGAAGTTATTCTACTCGATTCATAGATGCATCTAAAATGAACATTGTGTAAGCTCAGCATGCAAATGGGTGGCATCCTCACACTGTATTGTAATGTCATTATTGTGCTTTTCACACCACCTTGTTTATGTTAGTTAGCTCACTGGCCATCCTCAAGCTGACTTTACAGTGACAGATATGACCATGGGTGTGGACTCTTTCTCCTGCTTCCCTTTCTTCCATTACTCTCCATTAGTGGCAGTTTCACACAGGGGATAGTGGAGGGACGGGAGTATGGGGGTAATGAGACTCCTATACGTAATGAAAGGGGTGAGTTAAATAATGCTTGGTGATTAATCCAGTAACTAAACAATCAAAATATTAGGTTCATATCAGGGGTCATATCCAGGTCTGTGCATTTGCACTTTAATAAACCTGGTTCCAGACAAGTAGTTTGTTTCCTTGCAGCTCTGTGTCCAGCAGCTGGAGCTGTGTGTGACCAGAATAGCCAAACACACATTTATTCCAGGAATTCCAACCTAAAATTATATTTAATCATTATCCTGTAGAGAATAGTCTATTATGGTTATGCTTAGTGCACCTACTGTAAATATGATCACATATCACCAGTAATTATTTGTTTATCCACCTTTCAACCTTCAGCAAATTCAGATAACCTGGTAGTAAAACCCCAATGACCCCCTGGTCCACATTAATCCCTGTCAGGGTGGTCCATCTACTGTTGTCTCTCTTTAAAGTGAAGAGAAAAAAAACTTCCCAGGAGTATGTGGGGCCTGGCATTTGCTATCCCATTACAACCCACCTAAGACACAGCTGCATGCATAAAACAACATGAGACACAAGGTAATGAAGTGCTAACCACTGAGGTAATCACTCTAAGAGCAGTGACCCTTTCCCCTTCTTTTCTCATCCTTTCACCCTTGGTTCTTCTTTTCCATCCCTTCCTCCCTTCTTAGGCGCTCTTACAATAGAGTGTCACTGACAAGAGATTCCTCCAGATAAATGGAAATGTGTTTTTGTCCCAAGCATGCTTGTGGGAATGGAGACAACTATGAGGAGGTTTTGTGGTTCTTCTCATGACGAGGGGCTTAAAAGCAGCCTCAAGGGAATGAATACACGCTCCTTGGATTGATTTAAGAGAAGAAGAACATCCTAGACAGTTATCAAGGTCTGCGTTGCCTGCCAAGACAAAGGGAAAGGAGGTTCTTTTGGGAGGGGTTGAGTTTCAAATAAAAGCAACCGCTCTGCGACTACAGGTGAGTCCTGTTTGATGCTCAGTTAGGGTGACATTTGGATGAGAGTGCTGTACTTTTTCTCTCCAGGCAAAGATACAAATCTCCCTTTGGCAGCTGTGGTTTTGTAGGGTGGGGGCTGGTTGTTTCAGTGTCTTGTCTTAACATGGTAGATGGGCTGGTGAGTTGTTTCTGAAAGATTCCCGTTATGAGTGATGGCCATCTGGGCCACTTCTCAGTATGTGTGTGTGTGCGAGCATGTGTATGGTTCTTCTTTTTTCTCATCCTTTTTCTTCCTCCTAAATAGCAGTGAAATGTTGAAGGAAAACAAATGAAAAGATAGTGCTTTGAAAATTGATCTGTCCCAGCAGCCTTCCACCACTACCTCCCCCTCAATTCTAACCCCCTCCTCCCTCCACTTGTGCAGGCTTGACGAAAGAGTATACCTCTCTTTGTTGCACGCAATGGGGAGCAGGGTTGGGGTAAAATTAAAAGAAAAAAAAATGTGAGGGAGGAGAAAGGAATGATGGAGATGTGAGGAGGAGAAAGTGATGTTAGATACATTTGAGGAGGCTAATGATTAAAAATGTTGTGTACCTGGAGAGCAGATGATGAACTGTGACAAAATAAATGGAGGAGAAGTTGTATGTAGGACAGAGAAAATGAGTTATTAGGGGTACAAAAGCTGAACAAGGGGCAATGAATGGATGAGCATTAAAGGGCATGGCTGTGGTTAACCATAAATGTTAACCATATGGAAAAGACGAGGTGTTCAAAAGCATTGCCAGACTTTTATTGGAAATGTTTAGATTAAAATATGAAATGAGCTCGAAGAAGAGTCTAAAAGTACAACATCAGACATAGTACCACTTTAAAACGTGGTACTGGCAAACATATCAAACAAGTGACTATTTTCTAAGCCCAGCAGCTCTTGGATTCATTTGGATCTCACTTAAAGCTACAGCTTTGTATGATAAATATAACAACAATCACAACCCTGCTGCTTCTGGGTGCTTTCTTTGTTGTGCATTTTTTAGTCCTGTTTTAAACAAACACAAGATGTAAATTACTGAGCTTCAGAGGTGCTGGTAGGTACATTTTGTCACATCTGAAAAGAGCCAGGTTGGCCATTTCTCCCAGTTTCCAGCCTTTGCGCTAAGCTAAGCTATCTAGCTGGCAGTAACTTCATACATCATATTAGCCTATTGCCTAAGCAAGAAGGCATTTTCCCAAGTATTTAGTGTATTTCATGAGCATAAACATTTATTTTCTAGTAAGATCAATATTCCCTCTCTTATTAGCTTATCCTGAGAAAAAAACATCTACACTGAAGCTTGATTTACCTTTGACCTTCAATGTAAGTTTATCTGTCTACATTTAGCACTAGGCAGGTGTCGAACACTGTGGGTTTTCCCAAACTGTTATTCTGAAAACAGCTGCTTGTTGCTACTGAAAACAACAGATTAGAGGGGAATTTTCAGGCCATAAATCCAAAACAATGAGCTAGAGGAGGCTGCATGGTTGGGTATTACTTTACCTCCTGAAAATCCTCATTCTGTTCAATTAAATTCCAATCATAAACAAACATTTTGTAGGGAACATAAATTGATTTTCTATTACGCTACATTTTCTATTACGTTGAAATGAAATGTCAGTTTTGCCATGGTTTCCAGCTTGACCTGCTGCAACTTGACCGGTATTCTGAAATTCCCACTTTAGGTCTGTTCCTGCTCTGTTCTTGGTAACCTGGCCATCTAATCAACCTGATTACATACATCTGTCTCTCTCCCTTTATAGGCAGGTTTGCAGTGCTCTGTCCCCTGCCAGATTGTCTGCTCAGAATTCCAGTTACAACAGTCCAGTCTTCTCTGTTCCTGATCTAATCTCCTGCTGCCGGAAGTGAACCTGTCTCTGCTTTGTCCCTTGTCTTATTGTGCTTACTCTGATACCTGTGAACCCTGACTCCTAACTCTGATGTGGAAAGAGGATTGTGGATTTGACCTGTATTCTGACTTTCTGGCACTTGACTTGGCTCTCAACCTGATGTGTTTCTGCTCCAAAGGATACCTGTGACGTTATCTGCTCTGAACTCTGATAAACCAGACTCTGCTCTGTTCTAAACTAATTAACCTGACTCGGATTCTGATTCTGCTAACCTGAAAACTGTATTTGATTTTGGAGCGTGTTTGTGTTTTGGTTGATTGGAGAATTCCTGGAAACCAGACCACATGGAGAACACCATTTTGTGTCAGTCAACCATCTTAGGATACTCACCCACTTCACCTGCCTCTCAGTCACATTTAACTTCCTGTATGCAATCACCTGGTCAGGTGTTCCACTGTACTCTTTTCTACTAAACCAAACCACAGATGTGATTCTGTACTCAACCTTGGGTCTGCAGCTTCACAGTGCTGTGTCATGATCCATGCCTCTGTTTTATTTTATTTCATTTCATTTCCTGTCATAGTTTTCTGTTCTGTCGCATTCACTTAAACACATACCCATCTGGCCACACCTCCTCAGCCATGTCCCTGCTACAAAACCTACTTTTCAGTCTAATCGCCCCAGCTGCAGCCCATCAGTTAATCATGCTCACCTCTATAAATACATTGGTAGCTCATCCTGTTTGTGGCTGTTGTGCTTACCTGTTTTATGGGAGTTTTGGACTTACCTGATACCTGCTTGCTACCTGCTCCTATTTTCTTGTTCTGTTTCACACCTTTGTCAGTATTTTTTTTTTGTATTAAATTTTTATTGATCAGTGTTTCTGGTTCTAGGATTTTGTGCTATTTCACTAAGTTCTTTAGTTTATTCATTCCACATTTTCTCAGTTTTGTTTTCATTTTTGCCTGATAGTTTATGTTTTCCACATTTTATTTCCTGAGTTGTTGCTTGGCTTGAGTTTGTGTCAATGCTTTAGTTAAGTTCTGCCACTATTTTGCTGTATTTGCCTTTTTTTCTTTTGAGGTGATTTTCTGTTGTGACTTGTTTGCCTCCTTGGTATTAAAATTCTTTATCTTGGTCTCCTTTGTGCTTATTTGTATTTGGGTCCACCATTTTGAGAAAACTTTGAAATACTGTGCTTTATATGGTCATCCACCCCAGTCAGCCAACCCAAGTCACTTTCCATCAACATGTAGCACTTCATTTGTTTCAAAAAAAAAAAAAAAATTTCATCAGATTATTGTGACATGAATACACTACAAAAACAAAATTGTAATTTTTGTACAGGGACAGGGTTGCCCAACAGCAAAGGATGTTTTTACATTTTAGACTTTTTCACTTTTATAATTTTATTGTTAACATTGATTAAAGTTTTTAAATACAGTAAGGAGTAGGCGTAAAGCTTTGAGCTGGTATGCCTTTGAAGGAAGGCATTCTCTTGAAAAAAGAAAAACATACCATTAGTTCCATGCAAATGATTTCATATACATGTTTTTCCATGAGATTTTGTTCAAAATCCAGCCATTCATAATACTTGTTTTGATGAGAGAGCTGCCATAACTTGTTCCTCTGTCCGCTGAAACCATTTACACCAAGACATTCAGAACCTGACAACTTCAAAGACGGTAACACACACACACACAGCCCTCCCACACATCTTCTCAAAACACAAATCTTTCATACGCTAATGATACGCTATAATGATGAGCTATGCACTGAACAGGGTGGGAAAGATTAGTGAACTGACAGACATTCCTACCAGCTGATGTCAACGCATTATCACAAAATATGCTCAATATGATGTTACAAACCAAAATACCTGAGACTATGTGAGAACTGATATGTTTGGATGAGGGTGGTCTCCAACTGGCTGACCTGAGGGTCAAAATCAGAACTCCTGAGGTAGAAATTCCTCAGGCCTGGTCTGAGGAGAACCCCACAAAGGTGAGAGGTGGACCAGGATGTCTCAGGCTGGCCTGGGATTGCCAGACTCTGGAAGTATACTAGCTTAATGACTGATTCACAGGCCCACTGACCACAAGGGCACATGCCAGACATACTACCCTTACAGTGATGCCCTGGTGTGTTTACAAAGGACAGATGTCCTCTTCACAACCTGTGGGGCAAAAGGGGGTGTGAGAGATTCAACTGGGAATCTTTTGATATCATTGTTCTTTTCCCACTTTCAGACTTGCTGTGGTTTGAACTCCGGTGAATCACTCCACATGAATCCCTGTGAAGCTCATTCATCTTTAAGCCGCCAGAAGTTTATTTAGACTCTGAGGTTGGACCAGGAAAAATAACTTTAGATCCTGCAGGCCTTGCTGCTTGTAGTTTCAAGGTTGGGTCATCTGAACTATGGAAGTGATCTAAAGCCCTCGTGTCAGAAAAACAATCATCCTGCTGTTGTAGCCTTGAACAACAAGAATTAGAACAAGTTCCTTCCAGCCAAATTGCATGTATATCTATATTTTCCCAGGACCTCCAGATACTTTTGGTATTTAGCCATGCAATTTGGTTTTATTTGGCCAAGTTTTGAAATATGATTCTGTAAGATTTCTGCCTCCACCCAGAACAATTCAAGAGAATGGAAATTCAGTTGTGATGGTTTCAACAGCAATCCCACAGATATGTCTTTCCAGAAAAAAAATGTCCCAGTTATTCTGGATAATCCACAAACCTCACAGTCAACAGTTTTCCATTGGACTTAGTTTATACTGATGATGCCCATAAAAACCATCATCTGTAGATCTGGAGCAGTGCAAAATGAGAAAGGTGGCTGTTACATTTTTTTTTAAAAACTGTACAATACACTCACTGGCTACTTTATTAGGTACACCTGTACAATGTAATGCAATCCAACACATCAGCTCTGCCATGGATTCTACCTTAACAAGGTTATAATTTCTCAGTGTTTAACTCAAAACCATCAGACAGGTGATAATTCTATTGTATGTCTACTCACACAGGAATACAATACAGGTGTCTCTAATGTTAAGGAGCCCCAATTGATATAGATGGAGGCCAAAACAGTAGTACCACCTCTTAATATAATGCACTCCAGTAAGACTCCATCAGTGAGTATACTTTTGTATGTACAATCACTGACTACAGATTGAAATGGAGCTTAAAGGAAAGTGGTTATTGGACCTTTGTTTGGTTACGAAATGCATCACTCCTAATAAATGTTAATGTTGTTTGGCTTATTGTGTAAACAGTTAGTTGGTTAGTTTCATATACAACAACTCTATGGAGTAGTAGTGCCAATGTTATGTTTAGAATTTGTTCAGCTGCTTCATTTTGGCCAAAACACACATACTGCCACTTCTGTAATTAATTCCAAATGAAATATGCCCATCCATCTATACCATACATCCATATCACTTAAAGTTTTTTTATTATTACAAACACATTTACCAATGCTAACCTGAAAAATCACTCCAAAGGAGGACAAATGAATGACAAAATATATCAATTAAATGACTAACTAGACAACAAACAGAAGAAAGGGATAAAACATGATGCCAGAAAATAAACATAGTATTGGCAGATGAAAGTTCACAGAGGGATAACTGAAAACATTAACAGGAGGAGAAACATAAATAGGAACCAGTACACTCTAAATCCCCAAAACCAAACGTACAAGCATGAGGCAAAGGCAAAGTTCAAAAGTTGCATGAGAAAAAGGTAGGCCAGGAACAAAAACAAAGGTTAACCAGGAAAATGCAACATGCAACGCTGTAGAGTGAGCACTACAGAGGATTTAACAATGTTTAACTGTGAGAGAGGGGAATATATTCAGATTCTTTGATTAACTAAAGTGACTGCAGCTGAGGACAATTGGGTGAGCGTGTGTGTCAGGCCTGGGAGCAGGGCAGAGCATGAACGTGGCCAGGTGAGTGCAGGGAAACACAGAGACTGGAAAAAAAACACAGAAACAAGATAACCCAGAAAAACAGGTGACCTTCGCCTGAAATTAAAGTATTCTTTAATGTATCAGAGTGGAGGAAAATGATTACATAACATGATGTTTTTTTATTTTATTAGTGTTATTTATTCATTTCTAAAAAGAAGCCCTTTCTTCTCAGCATAGCTTAGAGGTTAGGGCAGGTGAGAGGTTAGGGCAGTGAGAAACACTGTTGGCTGCTTACTCAACAACCACAGCAAGTGTGAATGCGTGTAACTTGTTAATGTGATCTCTTCATTGTAAAAAAATCCCTTTTTCCTAATAAGGATTACCTTAGTGAAAATTAAATACTATAAATCTATTGCTATTGTCACTACTATAGTAGTTAATATAGCAACAGTAGTTGTCTGGATGTGAAATTGCTCCTTTTATCTTATGACCAGGCAACAAGTGCGCACCATTGCAAATATGCTAAGTCATTTGCTTTCCCTTGTCTTTGTCTTAAATTTAACCCACAGGGTCGGCACTCACATACTCACCCTTTGATTGAGTTCCACCAGGTGCACATACAGTATTTAGACATGGTATTTTCCTCCATCTAATTCACATCCTGCAAAGGCTATTTTATCTGGAACTTTCTCTGAATAAAGCAGCTGCATAAACAGGAAAAGCAATTTGTGTGCATGCGATGCTATGCACAAGGCTTCCTCCAACACATTTGGCTCTCAGTGAAATGTCAACGACATGTTAGAGTTCCATTGCTGATCCATTTTTCCTCCTGCAAAGAGAAGAGTTTCATTATGAGCTACGCTATAGAAAGACGATCTCACTTCAATTAACCTCTGCCTTCTGTGGATACTGATAGAAGATTTGTGCAGTACGTGTGATGAAGCCTTGTATCCCCAGTGTAACACAGCAATTATTGGTAGGATTTCTGAATAGAGCCTTGTGCAATGACAGTCCACAAAGGGTTTTGTCTTAGTGGTGGTGTGTTTGACTTCCTTTCTAGCACACATGATTTGTCTTTCAGTCAAGCAGGACCATGAGTGGACCAGCTACGTCCTGTGAAAAGCAGAATAACTGAATACTTTAAAAGGCAGCCCACTGACCCACATAAACAAGCACTCTCATTCATGGCCTCTGTTACTCCCTCATTGCTGAAGCCTGACTCACAAACATTCAAACACTACTGAAGAACACCCCCCACCCTCCCCATCTTCCCTCTCATCTTCACCAACAAACTCTCCTTCTCCCACACAATTCTCCTAATCTCGAAAAGTTCTCTCATGTATCCCACCTTCAGGTTAAAAATCAGTGTCTACTGTTCACCTTATACACCTCCTACTGTACATATAGTTGAGCATACGTGAGGACAGACACATACTACACATACACACGCACGCATGCACCAACCCACTAAATCTTTCTTTCAAAGACACACAAACACCCCAGGAGAGAAAGAGGAGGCCAATATAACTCTTCTGTCAAGAATGCAGAAGAAGTTTATGTTACCATTGGAACAGAGGAGAGGCATCTTGTGTGAGCTCAGATGAGCAATTATCCTTTTTGCACATAGAGACAAAAAGTGCTCTTTTCTGGGAACATGCCTCCCACCAATATTTCTCCTAGCAGCCGCAGGAGTACAGTAACATTTGCACTAAATAGGCAAATGTTGATCTGTCACTTGGTAGGAATGTGTTATTTTTACCGTGACTATTTTTACCTCCACTTATTTCCATGGCGCCAAGTAATAACATTTTGTTTGGACACATAAAAGCGCAACCAGAAAAGCTTCTTTAGGAATTGGTTTTAAGATGTTATTGAGCTTTGCATGCATACAAAGGCCATTTTGTATGGTGAATATTGCATTTTAAATCATGAGCATTGGTGCTTATTTGGTTTATGGTCCCAGTTTACTAAGATGTGGTGACCTAACATGCAGTCATGACATTATAAACAGAGTAAATGAGACATTATAGACCATCTAGATACAAAAATAGTAACCGAAGCCTGTTTAAAGAGGTTCACACAACTTTTTAGCTGTGGGTTCTGAGGTTGTGTTAAGCAAATTTCTACAATGTAAGCAATTACTCTTGTATAAAACGTAATGAAGAGAATAAAAAAACATTCAGGGCTGTAAATTTAAATAGGTCCAACCCCTTACTCCCCTATATACAGTACACTCAAATGTGTGTATGTGTATGGATGTTGCAAATGCCATATACACAAGCATGTAACACGTAAACACACAAGGTTTAGCACCAACTTATCCTTGCTCTCCTTCCACTGGTGGACAATGTTTACAACTGGATCTCACAGTGATGCTGTCCTTGTCAACATTTTAGCAGCCGGTCTGTTTATGTGGTCCTTGTTTGTGGTATGGTGGCACATTTTCCTTCATGATCACTGTTTACATCTCGTAATCTCTCTCTCTCTCTGTCTCTCTCCCAGTGTGTGTGTTTGTGTTTATCCTGTCCACTACACAGCCCCCTCGCCTCTGCCAAAGATTAATTCAATTGTTTTCTGGCATCTACTCTCAGAAAGTTCAATGAAAGGAATGCACGTGTTTAAAGTTTATTTCTGCTGTTGGCAGCTCAGAAGACCTAATGTTTTGCTTCACCGCTCCAATCCCTAGAAAGAAAATAAAGAAGCAGGAATGTATGTTATTCAAATAACCTTCTTCATATGAAAACTCTTACAACTCACTGGGTGTTTTGCATTGTTTGTATTGGTATTTAGGGATGACATGAAGATATTGTACATTAATAACAAATACATTTGTGTGGTCACAAAAATGTTTTTTGAAAATCTTTTGCTAAATTTCAGCCAGGGAGTAAACAGTTGTTGTGGTATTACAACCTGACACCACATTTCCTTAAAAAACCTTTCCAAAATCCTGAATAAACCCCCATGATCTCAAAAACCGATAGCTGCTTTCTGTTTGGCTTATTAAAGAGGCATTGACATTTTGCCCTGTTTCTCTCCTCAACTCCCTCTCCATTCCCTCTGACCATATTTTAAGGATGGTTGGCAGACAGAACTCGGTGTAGAAAGAGACCACCCCCTACCACCCCCTAGACAGGATGGGAGCCCTTATTTACATTAGAGATAAGAATTGTGGGTAATGAAGGGAGCAAGGCGTGCTGGCATGTTGGCTTGTTTTCGGGAAGCTTCTGGGATGTCTATGATAAGAGCATAGTTTGGTGGTGGGAATGTTTCCAAACAGTTAACTGACAATAGCTTGGCTGTTGGTATATATGTTCATTAGAATTAATTTTAAACTGGGTAATATATGAAACAGTAATGCTTTTATGCAGCTGAAAAGGTTCAGTCTGGTCATATTTTCAAGTAAAGCATTCTGAGTTGCAGCTGGATATTTCAGCCATACAAAACAACGTGATGACATTCTCTACATCTGGAATGTCATTTGACACTCAATCAAACTCCAAATTGAAGGTATTAGCAATAAGCAATGTATTCAACTGGTATAGTAGCTAGATGTTGTTCACCTGTACAGCTATAACTATCTAAGATTTAACAACCAGATCTCTGTAGGAATGAATTTTGAAAGGCACCAACTCATACATGTAATGATATGATAACCATCATCAACCTCTGAATTGCATTTATCATTCATGAATTCACTGAATCGGTCTGTGCTTGTGTTCAGCATGAGTTTGAATTTGATAAATTCTGGGATTGCACAATGCCACCTCCTGGAGCTTTATACATTTAACTATTCTGTTAATTGATCTGTTTTGTTTAACTATTTAATTTAGTTATTTCAACTAGTTATTCACTTTTAGCTGTGTTTGCAGAACTCTACTATCAACTAACTATTCATTACTTATTGTGTAATGGAATCATTTGTTCATTACTTTTAGCTAGCATCTCATTAAGGCTACAATATGTGACTGTAGGAATCTTGCTAGCATCCCTTAAGATGCTAGCAGTTAGTTAATCTACAAAAACTACAAAGCTTCATTCTCTTGATTAGAAAGATGGGCCTTGCTCATAAACCCTCAGAAGGGAATGTCTCTGCTGTTTATATCTTGCTCTACAGTCTTTGCATATCCTATGGTAACTGCAGAAGTTCCTGTGGAGAGTTAGAATTACTGCTTTGTAAAATCAGAACGTTTTTTAAGGACAACTGTACACTACTGTACAAACACACTGTATGCTGACAAAGCCAGACACTGGTACGTCATCTTCAGAGATGTGTACACATTATAAAAGCCCTTTAATCTTTTCAAAGAAGAGAAAAGGAATGCATATTTGATGGTGAGGCATGTCTATGCCAGCCAAGCAAGACTGAGCTGGTGTGTTAAATGTGTCAAGTGAGAATTATAGCCATGCGTGATCATTGTAATTATGAAGTTCAGGGTAGATTGTGCTCTATTCATCATCACTTGGTGGTGGCTTATGTCCTTTACACAGAATGAGTCAGCTGATGAATGCAGGGGGTTGAGAGGAAGTCCAGCCAAAGATGGTTCAGTTTTTTAAAACTTATTTAGAGTTTATTGTCATTATTGCTGTTCTATTTTTCTTTCTGTGCAGTGATCATGTGCTTTTATTCGAGAATGTGTTTGAAGTGATGAGTGACCAAACACTTCCAAATTTCCAAAGCTGTGAATCACGAGTGTGAGTTAAACACCTCCTTTTATTTCTCAACACCGGTGCTCACATGTGATGATGAGCGTTGGAGCGTGCAGGTGTTTGAGGTCCTCGAATGAGTCATCTCCCAATCCAATCTGCAAATATCTGATATCTGCATCCCACAGATTCAACATCATGACTGATTTATGTGGTTTGTTTTTCCACTTTCTGTCTCTCCTCCTCTTTCTCTCATTCCCATTCATATTTACTGTTCTCGCTTTGGTCGCTGTTGGCATCTGTTGTAGGCATATCCATCACCAAAATGCATGCAAAGCCTAGATACCTCAGTGGAAATGGGATGAAAACAAGGCCTTGCAGCATTTCCAAACATCCTGCTTAAGTCCAGTGGACTTCGTCAATTCGTGATTCATCTGCATGCTGACAGACGAGATGAGCAAGTGAGATGAAGACACCTGTGAAGGGAGGAGCTGTGAAGATCCATGGCATGACTATCTTCACAGCAGTTTGTTATTACAACTGAACCTATGATTAAGTTCTACTTTCTCTGAACACGCACAAAATGAAGATGCCTGTGTGTGTTTTCTTCCTGAAGAATCATTAGTATCTTGTACAGGGACACTTTGACATGTGGCCAGAAAGAGTCAGGTCACAAACTATTGAATTGAAGGGCAACCACTCTACCAGCAGCTCCACTGCCACCCCCAAAGTCTGTGTAAAGGTTAGATAAACAGAGAACGAGGGAGAAAGGGAGGGGCTCACTTTAATCCAGAAAAAAATTACTGTTTCCATTTCATTACAGGAGTTGCACAGGGTACAGAACCCATTTAGCCAGCAGTATTTCATTAACATCAAAGAAGTGAGTCAGGTGCACGGTAATTTCAAGTTTTGTTGTACAACAAATCAACAATTAGCTCATTCCTGTGCTTTGGCATCATCATCATCATCCATTCTGGTTTAATTTAACTTATGTAACAGTGTCCTCTCGCTGCAGTTTACCTGCTTGTTTGGATGCTTTGGCTGTGAGCACGTCAGGGAAACTGACCTTGTGAATGTTTATACCCTGTAGTGTTTACATGTTTATGAGTGTATGTGTTTACGAGATAGCGACTGTGATCACTCACTAGCTTAACAATAGAGAGGGCAGCAGTTTTTTATGTGCTTTTCCTAAAGGTAATGATATGTGGGGTAACTTATTGGGCAACTTTTAATTAACAACTATCTGAGTGGAGCTATCTCAGCATTTAAAGGCATAAGCTGATATTTTACTGGCTCTTATAACCAGAAATATATCAGCAGGGGTTTGCAAATGTTGTTGATCAACACCAGTTGTACCTTGTTACCTCAAAGGCTGTATAGATTTCATGTTTTAAAACAGTGGATTTGCTGGAGATGCAGGCCTGTTGGACTGTTTTTTAGCAAATACTGGAGAAACTTTTGAACATTGGGGGAAAGTTCCAGTGCCAATAATCATACACATTCCTCAGTGCAAACAATCGAATTGGAATAGCACAGGTGTAACCAATAACAAAATATGAAATATAATGATGGCTGTATTCCATTTATGTGTGCCAGAAAGCCATGCCAGCAAGACAGCATGCACAGCATCAGGGCGCTGGCACTAGAATAATGGAATGCAGTCATAATTACTGTGATTAGTTACACCTGTGTCCACTGCAAGAAACATGTGACTGCATTATATTTGTTGGACAGGTAGGTTTGTTGACCTAACTCCTGGAATAAATTGTAGATTGGATTTTCAACTTTTAGAAGTTTTCCTTACAAAACACCACATCACCAGAGACATGTTGTACTCAGAAGACATGTGAATATAGTACGGTAAATATATAATGTTGTGGTAATGTTTCAAATGGGTGAAGTATAAGTGGGACTGTAGAGGAAGACAAACTCTTTCCAGTGATTATTAAAGAGCACTTTAACTAAATCACCATAATCTCAAAGCAGCAAGTCTCAAAAGATAACTTTTCAGTAATCTAGTTATTGATGATCACAATCACAAAAGAAAATCTCTACAAAAAGATGTTTGATATTTATTTCTGTGACTGGTTTGTTACAATTTCCACGGGCTAACTCCCTTCCATTATTATTATGAAAAAATAAACAGCAGAGGCAGCCAACATTACACTGATGATTAAAAGAAGCTGAAAAATTGAAACCTGCATGAAGTTGGTAGGTGGGCCATGTGCAAAATGTTCCTCAATTACATCTCACCATTACTGAACCACAGCATTTCAAACAGAGCTGCAAACTGGTTTAAAATGTTGCTTAGCGCCGGCAGGAAATTGGAAACAGCCAAAAAATAATATTTTCCCGGCGTTAAGAATGATGGATTACGATTTATCTCAAACAAAGAGTCTGTAAATCCTTTATCCTATGAAAACTGTTCTAAATATACCCTTTAATCAATTCAGTGAAAGATTAACTACCTTGCATGAGTTCATGCTGTTGAGTTCTGTCTCTGCAATTATCATGCGTTCAAATGAAGTCAGCTTATTATGGAAGGCAGATGTTCATTTAGCTGACACTGCTAATTGCCACTCTCCTCCTGTATGTGCATGTGCGTAAGTAAATGAACGTCTACGTGTGTGAATATACTCACAACACACAGCAGGCAAAAATCCCAAGGAAAGCCAGAAGTGATTCAATCTGACTCCAGGCCATCTGTCTCTGCCAGAAGAAATGATAGAGGGAGCAGTGATAAATTATTTCTCTGCTTGTGATCTTCAGGGCAGCATTTTTCCCTCTCCGCAAGCATATGTGACCCCTGTCTTCCTTTTTTAAATATACTGCCTTCCTCTCTATGCATGTTTTATCCTCTTCCAAATGTACCAGCTCCTCATCCTTGTTCTTCTGTGGTTGGGTCTGCGTGTTGTGTCGTGTGTCTCTCAGATGTTTCCCCGAGGCCTCCCTAAGCAGTCGATGGGTATAACGGCATCCGTGAGCATTTTGAGCTCCATAACCAAAATCATGTGATGATGTGACACCCAGGGGACGACAAAGGGAAAGTCTGATCTCATACGCTTTCCACAAGTCACCTCCCTTGTTTAGGCCGTGTATGTCTGGAAAAAAGCAGATGCTCCAACAATTTAATGTGGAGTTTATGAAGAATTAGGAATGGGAATTTTCTGTGGTGGCTGCACCCTTGAGCCAGACCCACACTGGTTTCACATTGCCAGACCTGTCTCCACACTACAATTACACTTTGCCAGTGCTGGAGCAAGAGCCTACTATTGGTGGTAGTGTAAAGGCAAATAAAATGGTTTCTTACAACTAATTTACATAACCAATCTGTAATGTTTAGACTGAAATTATTAAAACATTGACATAGAGTTGTGAACTACTTTCCACTGTATCAAAATATATTAGCACTGTAACATATGCCATTTAATGACACTGCCAAATGTCACATCACCACCTTTCTACAACCCTACAATTTTATTTGATGCTAATTCTTTAGGTAGTGGAATATAATTGATCTTGTGTTTTATGTTTCCATAAAGCACAAGTGAAGGCTAGCAGCTAAATCTTTCATAGCAACAGTGGTGGCAAACCCAGCCATCCAAACCCAGAGTGTGCAGAGGACATACAAGTAAAGGCTACTGTGTGAAGCACATCCTTATAACCAATCAGAGAAGACCAATTATTCATGTGTCAAAGTTAAGTTTTGCAGCATTTTTAAAATTATTTTCTGTAATTTTATAAAGAGTAAAACCTGAAAGTATTGACAGAGCGGGGGAGACATTGATTCAAAGTCTCATGCTACTTACTGCTAGCTTGTAAATCCCAAAACTTGCTTTAAGGTCAATAAACCATGCAGAAATGCTAGTATTTACATTTCTGTACTTCTGTGTGAAATACTGTACTATTGCAGTATTTGCAGCATTTCATATTGATCACACTACTGTGTGTAGTAGAACACCTATA
>OMLM01005771.1:3371-34720 GCA_900302695.1 Helostoma temminkii | reverse complement strand
CAAATGTGTTTGTGTGTAAGTTTGTGCCTGTGTGTGTGTGTGTGTGTGTGAGTGTTTGAGTCCACCCTTGTGGTTTTCCACATGACTTTGAAACAGATATTATTGGTCTAGAGAGGAAGCAAACAGATGAAGCCTTTTCGTCTTCTCAGTTTGAATGTGATGTGAATGAAATAGCAGCTATTGAGCCAGTTCTGGTGAAAAATGCAAAAGTAAAATTGAATTACCTTAAGTGGACCAGGCTCAATATCAGCAGGTCTGTTTCAAATTGGGCCTGTTTTCAACTCACAAAACACCCATTCTGCCTCAGCAAAGGTAACATGAGCTCTGAGGCAGTGCCACTGAGATTAAGACTTTTACAGACAAAGGAGGCTATCAACAGTTAATGTTTATAACTCAATGCAGCAGTGTCACTGTAGATGGCAAATTATCACCAACTGTCAATGCCTTTTTTTCTGAGGATGAGGATTTCCTGCAGTCGCTGCCTTATTGGATAGTTGCTCGAGTAAAATTTCACTTTGAAGTGCAGAACAAGCCACTGGTTAATGTCCTGCAGTGACAGTGGCTTCTGGAAATCTTCCTTTTCAGCAAGAACCAGATCTTATAATAGTCATTAGAGTAAAATATGACCTGTAGGAAGCAAAGGAAGCTCAGACAGCCAAGTGTCAAACAGCCTCACCCAAGCTAATATCCGCTTGCTATTCATCTGCCTGCTTCAACTGCAAGGTTCATCATTCTCCCACATGTACTGTATATCACACACAAGCCCATTTGTCTAATTTTATTTGTCCAATCTCTTAGTGAGTCACTTGCATCTTTTGTCAGACAATCTTAACTTTTAGTTGAGGAAAGACACAGAGGTGAATTACATAATGAGATCAAGGGCCAGAGTGTTTCTGAGAGCCAATTTAATGAGCAGTAAGCAGGTACTATGTGAGAACCATTATGCACTCTGACAGGTCTAAATTAATGGGCCATTTCTCTAATGTGGAACAGGGATAGGGGCTTCAGATACTTCAAATGTTTCAAATTCAGAAAAAACGGTGACCTCCCTCCAGAGACCTGTGAAAATAAATCCCCAGTCACACACTCCAGCCGCATGAAAAGAGAAAAATGGGCCCTGTCTGCACAGCCCACTCGCTCGCTCTCTCACCAGCACGTGAGACAAAGTGGAAAAGTATGTGACACTCTGTTCACATTATGTTACATGTTTTCTTATGCGTTTCATGTTTGCGTGCGTGTGTGTGTGTGTTGCATATGTGGTCCCTGTTTTGCTGTGTATATATACCTGCTGATTTATGGTGTGC
Organism: Helostoma temminkii; assembly: GCA_900302695.1. Classification (NCBI taxonomy): domain Eukaryota; kingdom Metazoa; phylum Chordata; class Actinopteri; order Anabantiformes; family Helostomatidae; genus Helostoma; species Helostoma temminkii. The sequence goes on along the minus strand of OMLM01005771.1, from coordinate 33,416 downwards.
GTATGTAAAACAGGCTATATGAGTGTGTGCTAATGGATTCACTGAAAAAAGTTTAAAACACTTGTGTGTGTGTGTGAGTGAGTGAATTGTGCATTAGGTCTGTTTTCTCCATTTTCTTTTCCTCTCTTGCCTCTTGTTCGCCGTATCATCTCCCACTGTCAGTCTGCCCACTAGGCCAGCGTCTCTGGACCTCAGCCATGAAGAGGCCACTTTCTGGCTCCAGGGGCGTGTGTTGAAAAATCCCTACTTGAACTCAGCAGACCCACCAGCTTCATGAAAATCCAGCTTCTGGCTAAGAGGTTGCAGGTTTGAATCTCTGACACTTTCCACTAAAGGCAAAAACACTGTCATGTCATGTATCATTAAAGATCACATTCTGAAATGCTAGTTGTGTCTCGACCTTGTTAACAAACCGTAAGAAGGACAGTTAAATTGCATCAGTTATTACTACAAACAGTGAACCACTATGCCTGGAAATGTCCGAGATAACAAGTTTGTAATTTTACAAATATCCTTGTCCTACTCTTAAATCTAAAATCAGTTCATGCAAAGATGTTTCAATTCTGGTTTGAGGCAAATGGTGCTATTTGGTGAATGTGAACTTGTAACCAAGTTCAGCTATTTGCTCTTCATGAGAACATTCAAAGCATTTTTATTCTCCAACTTAGATTTACACAGACAAATTAATGTTTGTAAAAAAAAAAAAAAAAAGAGCTGCATCAGTTTTTAATTTGAAAGATCCTCCTTTTTGTCCTATTTTATTTGTCCTATTATATATGTACTTTTGACATATATGCATATGTTTGCTTAGGATTCCCTTTATCACAATATGCACTAAAGCTGTAAGAAACTAAAAAAAAGTCCCAAAACAATTTTTAAGGAAAAATAAGTGTTGATGATCTTACAAAGTTTGTTTTCATGCCAGCTTACATTGTGCATATCAAACATTGAACTCCATCTGACTTAACTGTTTGACTACCACACAGCAAAATTAAAACAATAGGAAGGGATACAGTGGTCTCTTGTAGCATACGGTGCTGCTAATGTGAACAACAGTGCAGCTTTAACAGCATACACAGGAGAAGGTTAAAAAAGTTCACTGTACAATCTTCAACCTCCATAACTCCTTTTGTCTTCCAAATTTCTGCTCACAGGTCATGCTTCTCATCCCATGTCACTCAGTCTGTGAGTGTGCCTGCAGAGACAAGGAAGCCATAAAACCATGAAGTGCTTCTTTTCCTTCCTTCTGACACATTTCTCTTTCGGCGGGGCTTTTTTAGCACACTGAGGAGGCTGTGGCGTCAGCGGCGAGAGGAGGCTGATGGAGAGGGCCACCTGAACAAACCCAGTGTGGAACTAGGCAGCCAGGACAACCAGGGCCAGCCAGATTTATGACCCTCCACCATCTTTTCCCACACAGGGGCCCCTCTCTAGAGCTTCTGGATGTATTGGACCCTGTCTACTTTTTGTCACCTCTGTCTACCTTGCCTTCCTCTCCGTTTCCTGTCCTGATATCCCATTGCTCTTTTTTTATGTCCATCTATGTTTTCCATTTCTCTATTTCTCTATCTCTGTATGTCTTTCTCTATATCTCCCCCTCCTTTCTCCCAGACATCCTGACCAGCTGTTCATCCAGACAGGGTGTCAACAGCTGTCTGTGCAAAGTTGAGTTGCAGCTCTAGAGGTAGATTGCATAGCCTGCAGCATGGAGCTCTTTCCCAACACCTCTGTCTCCTCTGTTCAAAGCATCCATGGTCTGAGCATGACCTTGACCCCAAACTACATGTTTTCTTTAAAACTACACCCACGCTGCTTGAAAGTATTCCCTGGAGGTAACACTGAAGGAAAAAGTACTGGATAAATATATACAGAAAATACTGTGTTATACAGAAGCACAACATTAACAAAAAGCATTTTGCTGATAGAAGCTCTATAAAATTAAGCAGTGCTTTGAGGGTGTAGCATTTACAGTACAATAAATGCACATGGGAAGAAGTACAGAAGTTCTCAGCCCTTCTTCCTCTTCTACACCCAGCAACAGTGACACATTGGCAGAGGCTACATGGTGCCCTGAGTAAAAATCAAACTATTGACTACAGTCATTCAGTAAATGGGCAGAAAAATTTCCCCAGACAAGAGTAAACTCCATTACAACACCCCAAGAGACAAGGGGCAATAAAACCAAATGAAGTGTGCAGCAAATTAACCCTGCTTTGCTGCAGATATTGCAATAATTATTCCAGTCCTTGCATGCTTTTCTGCTGTGGTATTCTAAACTGTTGGCCAAGTAAGTCTCAGATGAGGGACGGAAAAAAATTCTCAATTCACCTTTTTTTTTTTTTTACCAGACGAGGTAAAACAGGTCCTGTAAATTTTAAGAGAAAAATGTTGTTAGAAACGTTTACATAGCTGCTCTCATAATATTTTTTCGAGTTCCAGGGTAATTGTTGCAATAGGTTAAAAAAAAAATTCTCTCTGCTTCAGCAAAGGAAGAGTTTGATTATTTGAGGCAGCAGTTTAAAACAACATCATTCTAAACTGCAAATTAACTCAAACATACTGTAGTCTCAGTGTTGACCAAATGTTATGAAGCATTGGGTAGCATGGTTTATAACTTGTGGGGGGTCTCCAGTGCTTCTTGGTTGGTTGTTACAGTAAACTATGTTGCCATCCATGCTGCATGGCAGAGACCTGAAACCTTGGAGATGGACATGTTTACTCTGCAGTTAATCACCATGTCTGATGCGGCCTCTCTGGATGTGTGAGGGGGGAAATGCCGGCTAAATGTAGTCACCACGACCTAATGAGGTGGTTTAGCTGCAGCAGCATGCCTTTAGCCATACTCTGTAATTCTGAGACAGCAACTCCACAGTTCCCCCGGCCAGCCTGCGTCACAAGTGCGTTTGTCCATATTCGCCATGTCGCCCACAACCCTGCGAAACATGTTGAATGGCTGCTGAGGAGACCAGGGTCCAATGGGCCGTCAATCAATGCGGAGTGTGTGGTTTGAAAATAGGGAGAATGGGGAGTGTGTGGAATAGTTATGGAGAAAAAGGAATTACACTTAGACCAATTTTCATAGGGCAAGCATCAGACTTATGAAAGCAAAATCAGTGTAAATTCTGTTGCGAGCACACACACACACTGTATATCTCTCACATACAGAAGGCACTGCAGCGAGCCTTTCTCCTCCTCTCTGTCCTCGTGGCACAGCACTGCTGTTCTTGGAAACGCCTGGTGCTTAGCTCCACTCCTTGCTAATGGTTAAACAGCATGCCCATGCCATGCTCACTAATGACAGGCTAGGCTTATTCCACTGAAGTGGCGCTTTTCAGAATCAACAGCACAGAGAAAGAGCACCTCCCAAGTCAGCTGAGGTGCTGTGAGGACACTGTCTACATGCACGAGAATGAAACGTTGTGCAAAAGCAGCAAAAGGCTTTTGTTCACAACATTTATCTTCCCTCGAACTTTCTGATACCACTCTCGACAGGTATCGTCTTTCAGCTTGACATCAGCTTTATCAAGTATGAAATATCATTATGTTATTTAATGCTAGGAGAGGATTGATCTGCTTTGTTTGGACTTTATTAAAGCAACCAAGTGTTGAATGAACATATTTGTATCATATTTTTGTGTCTGCCTGAAACACATATAGCAACAAATTACAATAAATCTCTCCCAGATTCCTGAGGGAGAAGTTTTACACTGATGATAGCAAGTGTGTGTTTGTTTGTCTGTAAAAACAGGAGAAGGACCAGAACACTCTGTTTGACTTGGCAATTGTTTAGCCATATTATTAAGGCAGTAAAGTGTAAAGTTGAGTCTGCATGCACACCACATGTGCATCTCTTTTTGTTTAAGTTTCCCATGAGACAGCTAAAATGTAAGCAGAGCTCCACGTATTCCCACTGAGAAGATCTTATAGGGGAGGCAAAGGTCTGCAAACTGTTGCAGAGTTTCATGCACATGATCCATCGTTTCTTTGAGTGAAGCATGTTTGCATGTGTGCATGCAAAAAATACATTTTTGCATTTATGTATGTGTGTGGACATGTGTGTATCTAAAGGTATGCATTCACTCAAATACTCTCTCTTTGGGATATCTGACTCTAGGACCTTGACACAGATTCCCAGCATCCACAAGATGGATCTGTTTCTGCCCCATGGCAGGCTCATTTCTACAATTCCTTAGCAGAAAAGGTGGGAGGAAGAAGAATGAATCTTTTCATTAAGACTGGCATTGCATGAATATTTCATACAGGCAACATGATTCCTCAGTGCCACCAGACACAAAGGAGAACTCTCTGGTTGAGCTTGGGGGTAGAGGGAGCAGGGGTGAAATCTCAGATTAGGACTTGGCTTGAAGGCATCATCTGCTCGCAGTGACAGACGCACAGGCAAGGCCCTGGAGCTGATATGATGACAGGGGTTTGGTACCCTATCTGACCATGTTTGCATGTATCACTGCCAGGTCTGCCACCGGAGCTCACTTTGCTGTGGAAAACCATAAATACAAGCCCAGACATGTGTTTGCATTGTTGATTGTGTGTGTGTGTGGATGTAGAGGATGGGTGTGCCTGTGGACATACCAGGCATTCCAAGTTGGCAATAAAGCCAAAGTGAAGGTGGGGGATAAAGCTGGGATGTGTTGAGTGATACCTGGGCTGCTGGAAATGAGAAGGTGGGACAGAGAGGCGGAGGACAGTTAAGAGGTGCTGAAACTCCTTTAGGTGGGAAAAGTCGGGAAGTGTTGAGCTGGAGTGATGGCTTTGCCCCTTTTTGTGGTCAGACCAACATTAAATAGGTTGTGCTCCAATTCTGACACAGAAATAGAAAACTGTGCCCTCAAAAGTGCAAGAAGCAATGTGAATTTTGCTCCAGATATTCATTCTCCCACAAGCAGTTAAATAGTTTTAATAAAACTTGTGTTTTTGCTCCATGCTGCATCAGTTGAATGTGTGTAAATTTTTTCTGTCAAATGCTATTGATTCCTGTTTCGCTGCCAACACAGTCTTAATGTTATTTTGCATGTTCATACTAGTGACCCTGGATGTCATGATATCTTCACATTTGTTTGAGTTAAATGACCTTTCCAATGTGCTGGTTAGGGCATTGACAAACCACAGACCATGCACATCCAAATCAGACAGTACAAACAAGGGATAAAAATAGAGTTGCACCAATCCAACTTTTGCAGTTCTAATACTGGACTGTGCGTATCTGCAGATCCCTAATACTGATCCAATCCAATTGTTGAGTTATTAAACTGTATACCTCACCTTGTGGATGGCAATTATATCATTAGCCTTGACTTTATTGTCATTAACATTGCTTTACTCACTTTGTAAAACAATGTAACCCATTACTGGATGGATAAATTTACTGCAATGTTATGTATTATCAAAATAAATGATTGTGCCTCAGCAGCAATTTACACATTACCTGGGGGAGTTGCACATGAGAATGCTAATGTCAGAGTCAGATGGCTCAGAGGTTATGTACGTATATGTACGGAGTCCTCCTGGTGGCATCTGGGGAGAAAAACAATATTCTGTGGCCACAAGTTAATAATGTGTGCGAGCGAGGTAATATAATGGTTGGCCACAATTTAATTAGTAGGATTTGGGTGTTCTATGTGTATACAACAGAGCATCACACAGTGAATACAAGATCACAGTGATTTAGGGACTATTTTTAATTGTTTAATATTATCATCATTAGGCTACTTGGAAGCTAAGTCATGGCAACTAGACTTCTTTCTGTTAAACTGAAACGTGCCACTACTCAGTCTGACAGATGAAGCTACTTGGATGAGTAGTAAAATATTTTGACCTAACAGAAAGAAGTTCAGTTGCCAAAATGTGCTGACATTATGCATGGACATGCATTGTTGGGTTTTGTGTCAAACCATCAAGTAAATACCATAAAACCATGAAGGGCATTTCATGTGTAAGTTGTTTGTGTGACTTCTTTTCTGGACAACATCTTCTGATCTTAAGTGAGCAGATAATGGCTCATTTAGCCACAACAATGAAGCAATTAAAACCAATTAGAAGACCATTAGGAGACCCAACTGGCTCCGTGCTGAGAGAGGCCCTGCAACGTGACACTGAAGAATGCAGGAGACAGGGGGTCGAGGCCGCAGACAAAATATGGTCATCAGAGGTCACTGGGGGACAATATTACTCAGTCTTTAAATCAAACTCAACTGGCACGAATTGAAACTTCTGACAGACCAGACTGACCCCTTCAAATTATGTGCAACCTGCATGCATCCCGGAAATGCCTAACCTTTGTTTCCCTTTTTTAATTTTCCATTAGTGGAATTTGCTAGTGGTAAAAAACAGCCTTCATTATTCCTGTGATACAGTCTCTCACAAACTCTCTGCACTGTTGTGGCAAAAACACCGAGTTTTGCTGAAGCCCCAAATAAGCCTGCAGCTTTAATAATGGAACAGTTCCAAAGCTGTGTAATAATAACTCAGTGCTCACAGTCAATGGCAGACTGCTCCAACTTGAGTCTTCTGACATCTGGATATTCTTCAGATACTCTCCCTAACATGGCATGGTCAATTCAGATTGAGGCTGTGTTTCAAAAGACAGAAGAGGCCTTTGTCTTGTAGTTTGACAGACTTCCAGGCAGCATGTGGATGGGGCTGCCATTTTACTCCTAAGGTATGTCCTTCTGAATTCAGGGCTCTTTATACCCCTGAACAGCCTAATTCAACCCAGACTGTTGCTTCACTGGGTAAAAAATAGATCCCATGAACTGACCAGTTTGAGACCTCCTTTAACATGGTATACTGAGTGTGGTTATACTGTGTCTGTGTTTTTTACTATATACGTCTGTGTGTTTAGATTCAATATCTCCTGCAATAATAAATCAAAAAAGTCTAGTAGGTCCTGCTGGCTCGGTGTTTTGAAGAATGGATTGGCACCCAGTACGAGCGCTAATTGAGCCACTGAGGGGGTGTTTGGATTAGACAGGGCCTATGCTTATGTGCACATGTGTGTGTGTGTGGCAGCCAACATATTATAAATACAGTTTATTGTACGTACTGTACTGTACTGTCTTAAGATCCAACCAAATGTGTGCCAGGCAGCACATCCAAGCTCAGGAATTAAAAGCAACAAAGGTCGTGTGATGAATGGTTTAAAGACTTAAACTGTGATCACCAGCCTTTGTAGCTGGAGGTTTTTACCCCAGATACCTTTAGACTGACTGCCATAAAAAAACTGTTTGGAAAGGTGAAGGGAGGCAATGGAGCAACTTTACTGGCTAGAGATTAAGTGCTTGTGTACAAAGGGATTCCAGAAATGCCAGGGAAGATGAAGATTGCCCACGGCCAGGTAGCTCTTTAAAACATCCTCCCTGCTTATCATGTAGCCTTTTACAGCTGGCATACAGCTGCTTCTTTGCACCATTCTGTCTTAAACCACTGGCACTGGTACTTATCGCAGTCTAATATAAAATATGAGCCCAGGAGGCCTGCAGATAACAGGGATGATAAATCTGAAACTTGGGTTTGCCTTTTATCTTAGATACATTTTTATCACTGCTCACTTGTGGCATCTCCTCAGAGAGAAGAAGAAAATAAAGCTGCAATGACCTGAAAACCTGATGAAACTATTTCTTGGCAACACATTCACTTTGATTTCACTCTATATCTAAGTACAAGGTTCTGGTAATGGATATGCATATGTTCGTGGATGTGTGTTAATCTTGTTTAGTTACGAGCAGCATACTCATAAGATCTAAAGATATAAATTAAGCACATATCTTGACTGCAGTGCAGTACAGTGAGGCAGGCTCTGTAATCACAAAAGTTTGGAAATCTGCTGGCCAAGGTATTTTGAATTAAGTATCTTTTTTTAAGGTTTTAGTGACTTTTGATATACACGTGATGCTACTTGGCTTAGTTTGATACATTACAGTACAGTATAATTGTTTTCACTATCTATAGTTGAGGACAGTACTACTATAATCCAGTTTGATCCAAAGTTTAAAAATACATGGCACATACTAGTTCACTATTCTAAACAAGTATAAGTATAATTTGTCTACATGTACGCACAAATAGTAATGTAAAAATGAGAATTTGCAGTTTTTGGAGTTTTTTTTGCTTTTACCATGCTGAAGAAACAAAGAAAATACATCATGTTTATTATCAAATCAAATCAAATGAACTTTATTTGTGTAGCACATTTAAAAACAACTGTGGCTAACCAAAGTGCTGAACAATGTTTTAGGCATTTCACAGAATAAATCAAGAATTAAGTCACATAAAAATAACTGACAGATAAGACAGTATAAAGAACACAAATGAAGAGGGTGGGTAGGCAAGACGGCTTCATACAAACATACATCAATATGATAAAATAGAAGATAAAAGGTGCCTGATGTTATCGTAGGGGCCGAGGAGTTCTAAAATATTGCAGAGCTTGTCCATTAAGAGCTTGGAAAGCCTAAACATAAGAGAATCTTGAACTGCTCTCTCTTTTCCTTGCTCCAGTTATGAGTGTGGCCGCTGGATTTTGCACCAGCTGCAGATGCGACACAGCAGACCGAGAGACACCAAAGTTAGGTGAATTATAGTTTTCAATATTAGCGCACAGTTATTCGTAAGAGGAATACTTTGGACAAACTCAGACTAAGCTAGATGTTGCCCCTATTGCTCTCGGTTTTTGTTGTTTTTGTTTTGTTTTGTTTTGGTTGTTTTTATTTTTGTTTTTGTTTTTTTTGTTTCGAACAGAAAGGAAATTTTCACCCTAAACAACCAAATTCAACTGTGCTGACACTACCTGTAGCTACAGATGGATGCAGTGACAGTGAGAGTATTTGAATGTGTCTGACTGGTCTCAGTACCTACCACAAACTCCTATTCGTTCCTTCCTTCAGCCTAGTTTGTCTCAGCTTAGAATAGCCTTTTTGTATCAACATGAGTGGAAGTTATGACCTAGAGTTTTTGGAGTTAGAGTAACTACTTAGGATTTCTGAATATAAAGCTATCTAAACTAACCTGAATTAATGTTACTCGACAACATGGAAACCGAAGGCCACTGTAGGCTCTCTCATGCTGGGAAAGAGAAGTATGTGGAGTGGTGGCCAATCTGATGGGTGCAGTTTGCAACCTCAGTGCTAGATGTCACCAAATCTTACACCGAGCACCTTTAAGACAGCTGTGACAGCTGGTTTAACCACCATGTTGGATTTCACAGCTAATCATGGCGACTCTGTGCATGAAAATAAATCATAGTTGGCATTTTGTGGCAAGTTATAAGATGTTATTTTAGAATCAAATCACAAAAATAAAGAGGTTGTGAGGAGCTGGCAAGAGAGGAATTTACACTGAGGCACAAATGCAATGGAAACATGAAGCAAAGCCACCTTCCACAACAGAACTATTTAGTAAGACATCAGCTTATATGGTGGAGTAAAAAATAATTAAGCTGGGAGTAAATCATGAACTTTACATATACAGAAGCATAATATTTACACATACCGTATACAGATATGCATGGAACAATATACAACTTGCCTTCTCAAAGAAAAGTGCCCAAAATGTCTTGAAAAGATCTATTTCCTCCTAATGTGAAATGGAAAGACTATCTCTTATCTGCTTTTAAAGCAAAAACAGTTCACAGATTTCCACTAATGTTGGAAATTTCTTTTGGCTGCAAACTCAACCATGAATTGCATGTTATGGTCCCATTTCTTTTGTATTAATTTCCTTTTCTTTTCCTCATAATTAGCAATATTTACTTTATGTGCTTACAATGATTTATCTGCTGAGTGAGTTGAGGTCCTTTGAGTGTATGACTGTAAATATTAACACTGAACGGGCTTTTATCATTGGGAGTACTACCCAGAGCATAAGAAAACAAAAGTCCATTAACAAAAATGTTTCCTACTATTTTAACTCTTAAAAGATTGAACCAAGCGCCTGTTGTTTCACAGCCTGTTAGCGTGAGATTCCTTGATCCCTCTGTAACATGAAGCCCGTGTAGCGAGCCGGACCACATGGAGAGTGCGATGTTGTGAGGTGAGGTATTTTTCGACTGGGAGATGGATATGTAATGCATTCCAGACACTCTGGCCGCACACGGCTTTCTCCCCTGCTACCTATAGGCATCAATCCTCTCCCCTTTCGCAAGAACAATAAACCCACTGCCACTAAGGAAGGACTCGTTTCAGACCAAAAATCACAACTACCTCTTCTGTTGCTTCCTGAGGTCTGTGGAGAGACATACCAACTAAGTCTTTTGGCTTGGAGCTGGTCTCTAAACACTAAAAATCTTCTCTGACCCATAAACATCAACCCTCTGACCTAAAATTTAAGATGTGGTACTTACGTCCAAAGAGTTAAGACCCAGGATGTTTCCCTATTGACCTTCAGCTCACCCACAAAGCTGAGCATTACACTCAATCTATGGGACGTCCTGGATGATCACCTTGTATAAAGATGTTTCGGAAGATTCTCCTACACAAAGGTCTAAGATGAGTTATATAACAGGGATGATTCTCAGGTTTCTTTGTTCAATGAAGCCCAGATGGAAGATGTTGTGATTTTAAAAACAAATCTGCGTGCCTCTTGCCCCCTCCTCCCTCCATCATTTCCCCCCTTCTTCCCTCTATCCTTGAAAGCCTTGTTTTTACCTTGTCAACATTTAGGGTGGGATGCAAAGATGAATGTGAAGGACATGGTGCTGATATATTGCTCACAGTTTATGTGCAGGGGCAATGAAAGAGTCAGAATTGTGAGTTGTATACTCAACTTGCAGGCTCTTTCTTGTGTCATGTTGGTCTTTTGTCCCTCACCACTTTCCCTCTCTGTGAAATCAATTTCAAACGGACTCACGCACAACTGGAAGTGGCAACTTATTTTTCTCTTTATTAGAAAAAGTGGACCTGTCTCCTCATTTCCTTCCAAGTCCTGCTTGGCCTTCCTCTGATAGGAATGCATGCGTTGAGGTGTGGCTGCATGTATGATGTCTGCCTGCCTCAGTTTCTCTGTGTCATTCCAGTATTTTCTCCTCTTTCGTTCCTCAATTTTTTATTTTAATCCCACTTTTCCAAGGAATGTGATCCTGTAGACCTTCAGACACTTGAGATTTGATGGTCTATTCCTTCCCCCAAGGCTGGAGAGCTTTGAACCAACATACATGAAACAGAGCCAGCAAGGCTGATTTGAACTAAGTTGTATCATAACTGAACTTCGTCATGTTATCGCCTATGTAGAAAAACAATAATGAAATATTATCATTCATTTGGATCTGTGCTTTTGGTTACTTGATGAATATAAGTCCAATAGTGAGTCTTTTTGAGCTCTGTTTTTGTCTCTACCAGCTTTTCGTTTCTCTACAAGAAACACTGCATCTGGCCCTTTAGCTGTGAAATCACATGCTCATCTCACTCTCTCTCTCTCTCTCTCTCTCTCTCTCTCTCTCTCTCTCTCTCTGAAAGCAGCTGACTATTAGAGCCAAAAACAACACTTTGAGAAGAGTGAGAGTAAATGAAAAAAGTAAATTTTGGGGCCAGACAGCTGAACAAAGCCAAGCAGAGGTGCAGATTCATGTAATAATTCCCTGTATGTTCATAACCAGGAATGATCAATTTCATTTTTACAGTCTGTATCAATTATGTTCACAAGTTTTGGGTACATCCTGTCAAGTCATTTCTTTAACTTCCTATTAACACTCTTGGCACCAAAAGTATTCACTGTATGTGGAAAAGCAAAATTCTTTTAACATACATACATAGAGTACATACATAATCTTGTAATCTTGTAATCTTTGAGTCTGACTGAAAAAAACATGGAAGACATTTGCATGGACATCACTGAAGAGTGGATCCACTTCTATGTCACTCTGTTGGGTTTGTTAATTTCACCTTTACAGGAAACAGGTTATTTTTTTCCAAAGATGCATTTCCTCAGGGGTTTCACAGTTGAAGGCATCCTAACTGCTCCACATTTCCTTCTTCCTCCTTGTAGAGAATGACCTAGAAACATTAATGCCACACTAGGCCAGGTTGTGCTCACTGGCCCATTACACACCCCGCTACTTTGTCCTCTTTTAGTTTTCAATAACTTTAGTCCAAAGTCTCTTTTATTGACCTACATTTGATGATGACATATGGAGCCGGCCTTTTTGAAGAACACGAGTGAATTGAGCGGAAGAGGTTGTGGCGACTTCCCCGTTGCATATGAAGAAGCCTTTTACCTCTCTGGCTCTGCACTGCCTTTATCTTTGCAGAGCAGAACAAACAAGTCTAGCAACATATCAACAGTGACCAAAACCTAAAAATGATAAAAGAAATAGAAGAGAGGTTTCCCGAAAGTACAAGTTCTCAGAAGGATTTTATTCAGTTACTAAATCTTGAGATTCATTCTGAATGTGAGAGCCAATTGACAAATCCCAGTTCCACTCGCATGTGCATGTGAGTGCCGAGGCAGGATTTATGTTGAATCTACAACATGTTCAGCTAGTGGGTCTGGCAGACAGTAAGAAGACGAGTAGGATCCAGCACCTCTCTGGCTTTACTGTAATCAGCTCTGTGGAAGGAAAACACAGACAAGGCTCACTAGGAAAATGAATGTGTGAAAGTACAACTATCAAAGAAAGTACAACTAAAAAAGAAAAGCATCCATAATCACGGATTATTATTGTTTTGTCACACAAAAGTACAGAGTAAAATGATTTCCTCTTATGGTTTTGACCTCTACTGATTGTCAAAGTATGTCATAAACAGCTGTGCTTTCTTCAGCCAACAGAAGGCATGAGAGTCTTCTGTCTCCTGCACAGACTAAGCACCAGGATGTACAATCTAGTGCAATCCAATACAACAGCTCTAGCATGAACTCTATGTTAAAAACTTAGATTTTTTCAGTTTTTAAGTTGAAACTGTCAGAAATGTGATCATTCTTATACATACGCATTAATAGGTTCATTGTGCACAGTGGAGTCCTGAGGTGTTTTTGAACCCCTCACTGGCCAAAACTTTAGAGACACCTCTTACCACAACATACTCCAGTACATCCCCACCCAGAAATTAGAATGGTTTTGAAAGTAAAACATATTTTATAGCATTTAATTGACCAGAAATACAGTGTAGACATTGTTAATACTGTAACTGACTATTGTAGCTGGAAACAGCTGGTTTTTTTTAATGATAAACCAACAGCATCTTTGCTAACGTGAGTTTCATAATTTAAAAGCATAAGTGATTATTAGAAAAACCCTTGCAGTGATGGTGGAAAACATGTTAGTTCCTGTGTGTCCAAACCTTGGACTGGTACTTTAAATAACTTAATCTCATAAAATGACTCACTCTTGTGAGAGTACCATTGTGGATTAAAAGTCAACACAACCTGCTCATGTAACCAGTCACAGTGTGGCATTATCAATCATTTGGAGCCATATTCAAGTGACTTTGGCAAATATACTTTAAGACCAATTAATGCAGTTTTTTTAGCTCTGTTGATTTCAATTTCTTAGAAGAATATCTATGTGGCTGTTGAATGCTCCACCATGTTCACCACTGGTCATATGTTTCTCTCTGCAGAAGACAGGCAGTTGGACAGTGAACTGAACCTGACTGTGTTGCTTAATAAAGTAGTCTTTGTCAAATTAGTTTCACATTGTCATTTGCTTCAATGTTATTGGTAAAATGTTACTTATATCTTTTAAACAATTAAATTATTGTTATAAAAATATTATTTGTTATTTTTGGTTTGGTCAACTTTTTGTTTACTACTTGATAACTGTTGTGTATCCATTTGTTCCACACATATATGTTATACAATATACAGCATGAGCCTATGTAATGTATCATGGAAAGATGGTTGTGTACACCATTAATGCTTATGATCTCTCATCTTCAATCAAAATTGTGACTCTCAGAGCTGTGTATTAGGAGCTGACAGTTATCAGCCATTACACACACACACAGAAACACATATCCTGACAGGTGGAGATCTTCAGGTGTTAGATGCTGTCACTCTGCCATTACATAAGAGTTTTGAAACTAGGCTGAAGCATTCTTAGAAGCTGATTCAGGGGTGTAATAACATTAAAAAACATGGAAATAACTAGTCTGCAGATCCCTTCTTGGACAGGGGAGCGAATCAGGAGCTCTTAAATCAATTTAAGACCTGAATGGGGCTGGGACAGATGTGTGCAGCTTCCCAGGTGCATCTCCACAGGCCATGTAGCTCCAGTAATCAGCACTCAAGGGTGGTAATGACAGGGTGCTGTTGTCAGAGAGCTGTACACACACACACGCATATTCATACAGAAGCACAAACAGTTATAACTCAAAGGGACATCCGCACGCACACAGTCAAACTCAGCCAATTTTATCACAACCGGCATTTTGTTTTCTCAACCTTCTCACACATTCTGTCTTCAGCTATAGACATTTATCGCTCTGACATTTCCACACTTACCCTTGAATCTCTCAGCTAATATCTCACAAGTCAGCACAGACACAGTAAACAGCAGCTGTGTGGTTTTATAAGTAGCTCCTAAACCTGTTGACCTCTGGTCTTCAGGGTCAGGTCACAGGTCTACCAACATCCAAACACATTGTTTTTGATTGCTTGGAAAGTCAACACTTTCATTTTAATAATAATAAAAAAAACTTAGATTTAAAAACTTCTGTAAACTATTATAATCCAAAACTGTGCATATTTTTCTAAATCAGATTTTTGGGCATATTTGTGAAAATATTAACAGTAACTATGAAGCACAGTGGTTTGGTACATTATTAAAAGGCAACATAGTAATGATTGTAGAGCTTCACAGTAAAACTGGATCTATGTGGTTCTATAAGGGAAGTAAGAAAACTTTTTTTTTAAATCATTTGCCCATTGCATGCTATGAATCAAAAACAGAGGTCAATGGGTCTAGTTTAGACATGTGTGACCAACAGAAAGGACCAGATGGTGTGGAAGTTTTAATAACAAAGGTCACAGGTATAAAGTTGGAAAAATATATATTTTGCAGTGTTTTCTATTGAGAGAAACAAGTAAATACAATCAAGTACAAACTGTACCTGTATCACAAACAGTGTTCAGTTTGTGTAATTAATGCCATCTTGCCTTGGACTATGGAAACTTGTGGTATTTGCTTCATTTTTTCAGAAAGAGAAAAAAGCTCTACTGAAGAATCAAGTTACAGAACCTAGAGGAAAATGAGGGTAGCCCAGATGTGACACATTTCCTTTCACAGTATTCAGTATTCAGGAGGTGGCACCATACTGCTAAGTTTACTTGGAACATGGACGAAAGCAAGCTAGAGTAACAACCTTCAGCCCAGAAAGTGGAAACTAAACTAGCTCACTAATGTAAAACCGAGTTCAGTAGCAGCTCCCGTGTTTTGTGTTGTCCCACAGGAAGGAGGGAGCCAAGCTTTTATAAGCTATATTTTCATAATGTCTTGGTAATGCCAAATGACCTGACAGTTAAAACGTGTTTATTCCTGCAACCTCAGGAGCCCTCAGAGCAATAAAAATTGGACTAAATAAATAAAAATTTGAAAATTAAATAAAATTAACACCACACACACACTCACACCCTTCGTGAGAATATGGACTTTGAGAGTTGTGTATGCTTGTGTTCTGAGAAAAAAAGATTGTTATAAGAGATTTGTGGATGCCAGCATGAATAAAACAGAGCTTAAAGTCAAGTCTAGGCTTTTTGACAGATGAAATGAGTATTTGCCACCTGTGTGTTCTTATCTTAAGCTGTTGTTAGTCTGACTAGGGGGACTCCCCATCTGTCCTGGGCTACAGGTATGTGAAGACGTGCAGCTGTTGTCTGCCCCTGCTTTCTCTTAGCTGGTTGTAGCAACACTTAGAAAAACTGCGTCCTAAGTTCAGAAAGCGACTACGCTGCACACCATATTGAGCACTTCTCAAATGGTACACTTGTTTTACCCTCAAAATTTCCCTAACGGTGATGTCACAAGTGTTGCAAGCAGGTCTGGTCTCTGGTGTAGCCAGGATGTCATTATGCGATACCAGCATCGCCACATGCTATTTTTAATTCTGTCCTTTCACAGTTGGACCACAGTCACAGCTAGAAAGCCAAGTCTCATGTGTTTGTCTGCGTCTAGCTGGTTGTCGGGGTGGGTGACAGTCTAGCAGCTTGTCTCAGACCCGTCTTATATACGCTGCTGATTAGAGGCCTCAGAGCTCATTCTACAGTGGTTTTTACTGAAATGTTGTCAGCTTGTGGGGAATTCACATAGGAGGTACGACCACAGTGACCATCCTCTGTGTCCCTTCTGACCGTAAACACACACCAAGCCTAATCTTCTAGGCCTCCTTTAAGCCATACAAACAGGACCCCTGATGTGTGCTGAGGAACTAATGTGTTGATGGTAGAAATACCAAGTAAGTGTGACTGAAATATACTGAGTTACCTAAAGGATCACATCATTCTACAAATCAGCTTATTACCACACAGTAACCATGTTGAATATCCACATGTATAGGTTTCCACTCAGGTTCAAACATGCATGCAAACACTAAAGAGCATATTGCAAAAATAACACATAAAACTGCAGAATATTGGAATTCTCCTTAAGAGGATTAAACTTCCAAACACACTGGCATTGTGTGACATTTTGACTGACTCTAGATCACAGTATTAGTAAGGACATTGTTGATTTAGATTAGGATATGGCAAATAACATTTAAAATAATTTGATAAGCATGAAAAGACAAATATTTAGTTAAGATTTCCTGCCAAATAACTGACGCCGAATAGCAAAGTTATTATTCCTTATTCCTTCCTTACATTAATTTGAACAACAGAAATTTGTAGAATAATAATATGATTATACAGTGATATTTTTCCACAGAGAGGTGATAAAAGTAGCGTTAAATTATTTGTCCATTTCTGATGTTGTACTTTAAGTAAAAGAAGGAGAAGTAGAAAGGGTAACAATCCCATCAAAACACAGAACACGAAATAACCATCCTATCAAAAGGAAAGCAGGATGTGTGCAGCAGACTTCAAGCTGTGTTGTCCTCCACACTCCACTCCAATCGCATTGCTTCAGCAGTGACACCAGATTGGCATCTTTGATCTTGCATAACCTCCTTATATTCTGCAGCCACCACCTCCGCTGCAGGGCTTAATGCAGACCAAAGCTTTTGTCTTCAGACAAAAGAGACCTGTCAGCAACACTCACTTGTTTTGAAATTCCTCTTTTCTTATCCTTTTACATCGATACGAAGCACAACACGGTCAGGATTAATGACCTACAGCTCTGGGAAGTAAAGTCAGTTGCCAGGCAATTGTGTTTGTATAGACTGTGGGTTCCGCTCAAGGGAAGCTATGGGTGGCAAGAGGAGGAGGAGTGAGGTGAGAGGATGTGGAGAGGACAGTAGTGGTTTGGCACAATCCTCTGTGGGTGAGCATGTCAGTCCTCATTGCCTGGCTAATGGAGAACATCATGCTATATATCCGTGCACTGGAGGGTTTTTATAAAGTGAGAGTGAAAGAGGGAGAGTGATTATTATGGCTCCAGGAATAGCATAATTAGAGAGAAAGGCCTCACTGTCCCCTTGTCAACTGTGTAGTGTATGTTTGTGAGAGTTGGAGTGTTGTTTTTCTCTTCCCCTTCGGGCCCCAGGTACATTCCTGTACCCCTGGTTATGTACCCCTGGTTTACAGTGGCGAATTGTGTAACAATATTTCTCAAAAGTTGGCTATTTGAAAGGTGTACCAACAACTGATGTCAACAATGACATGACGCTATTTTGTTTTTGTAATGAATGCCTGTGGTGCAAGTATGAGGGGCATTTATTACAAACTCATGCTGTGCAGCCATTACATAACCCTAAGTTAATTTTATTTTAAACCAGAATTCTTTTTTTTTATTTTGCCCACATGTAGTAATGTACAATCCATTAGCATTCTTGTTCATTTACACATCCAGTTAATATGGAGGAAAATTATCATTAATTTGGAGCTATTTTTCTAAATAAGTTTAATTATACCAGAGAAACAAAACTGTAAAAGCACCAATATGTGTATATATTACCAGTTGCTAACTTTGTCTGCAAATTGCTACTGGGCAGTTTGTATTTAGAGCTTTTTTTGCTAAATAAACTTTTGATGAAAATGGTGAGACTGAATCAAAACAGTAAAGCTACAGGCTGAAAAACTAAAACAATGAGCTGACAAAGCAATAAAACGGCTTAGAACCAAGGTGAGCTGCAGACTCGATAATTCTCATTACAGTCAATATATCACAGTATAGTGGGGATCAAAATTCAGATGCCACAAATGTTGTTTGATATATTGGTGCAACCATGAAAAATATTACAATATTTAAGCATAATCAGACTTTAAAGAAGACGTTGAAGAAGACACACACAGTAAGATAATGACAATCACAGTGGAATAAGATGATTTTAATGTGTTTGACTAGAGGAACTTTGGAGCGCTGTTTTTTGTTAGCGCGTCTACAATTTGTTTGGACTTAATGTATTTCCTGACGCCAGTCAGGCATTTCCACTGATTGGCTGTCAGTGACAGTAACTCCCAGGCATGAAGCCAAATGCCAACAAAAAGGAAAAAAAAAGGGAAGGCTGACATAACCTCTATTCCTTCTCTCTACAGAGTACCTTTAGTTTGTATTTGTATTTTATTTGTATGCATCTATAATGATCTGTAGCGTTAAATCACTCTGTGAGGTATTTCATTTTTTAATTTTGTATAAATGCTTCTACTTTTTTGTGTTGGCGCTTTACTTTGACACTTCTCCATCACTTCAGCTGCTGGGTCATGTGAATTACCTCAGTGTGGGATCTTTTATCCAACTAACTTTTATCTTACATTAAAATTCTGTATTTTCACCTTACAGCTAGTGCTACAGTATTTAGTAATGCAGATTATGTTTTATTCAAACTTTGTCTAAATGGGTACGAAGATCCATGAATTCTACTAATCTACTCTGGTTGCAAGAAAACATAAAGGTTATATATATCAACATCTAGACTCCAGTAGGTCTGACCCTTTGAGTTTATTTTCTTAGGCTCCCAAAACTCCAAATATCTTGATCTTATATTGATGTCTAATGATATATTAAGATCTTTAGGCTTGTCACGTTAGAGTTTATGTCTGTAAACACAGGAAACATTATATCAACAATTCTCAAAATATAGTTGAGCCTTGATTAAAATTAGTCCATTATGTAAACTCTAGACTGATGGAGCAACCTAATCATCACATCTCAAGGAGAGAATGAGGATGTGATGGCGGTTAAACACACATCAAGGCTGTGTTGAGGAAAAAGGAAGTGAACACTTAGTACGACTGCGAACAGCAAATTGAATTTCTCCTCGGAACAAAAGCGCAATCAAACTGTTTCTAAATTTAGTGCTCTACCATTTCCGTTAACGAAGAGCAGATTAAATGCTTGCAACTGTGCATACGCACTCCCACAAGTGTGCAGATATGGTTTAACACACACTCTGAGCTAATTGCATGCATGCATCCATGTGTTCACACTCATACACACACTAATGCGCTTTACCGTCAGCTTGAGTTGATTAGCTGTTAGTGAGTATGTGACCGCTTTGCTGATGAAAGACAAGGAGCTGGATCTGTCACTGATGCATGGGCATCACAAGCCTGACAGTTTACACAACAATGGGCCACTAAAGTTGGCCTTCATTAGAGGGATTAGAAGCCTAATCCAAAACACTGTTCTGAAGTCTCTCATCCCAAACCCTAAACACCCTTTCTAGGGGGGCCCTTCCCTCCTACACCAACCATAACATCTCAGACTTCAAACACTCCATCTGTAACCCCAACCTCTGGGTGCTATCCCCTCTCTCATCGACCCCTATCTCAGAATGAGGGGTTACAGGGGTTGATGGACCCCATGTGATGGTGCAGCTGTGGGATGATTTATTGCCAGGTTAATTGCTGGGTGAGAGAGAATTGTACCCGTGGGCTGCTAGTACTGTTCTGATTATAGGTTCACCTGCTATCCGACTGCAGCATTCAGTTTATTAGCTTCCTAATGGGGCTCGTGCCTCCCTCTCTGGACAACAGAGGGAAATTTTAGAGTCCAGGGACGAGGGGGTGTGCTGCTCTATTGAGTAATTAAGGCTCATTTGTTGTGACGACTTCTTGTGCTGACCAGCTGTGTGGTGCCGAAGAGTCTTTGGATGACCTGAGTCCTTCACAAGAACAAGGTGAATCATGATTTTTTAAACATCACATTCCTGTGTTGCACCTGTTAATTTAAAAAAATCATAAATTCCACTCAGAAATTGATCTTTTACCTAGCAGCAACAAACATGGATGTGTTAATTTTCTTTAAGTTAAACATTTACTGTGAACAGATTTCTCTTTTGTGTTCTAAACAAAGGTTTAAAGGTTTAAAAACCTTATGATCTGTGTCACAATTTGACATTATGTGAAACAAGAACAGTAGCTGGTAAAGGTGGAGCTGATTTCAACCACTTTGTGTAATTTTTTAACAAAAATGACAAAACAGTACAGCTTCTGAGGTTGTGCTGTTGACGTCTACACAACTAATTGTAGATGACAAGTTTCACTATTTTTAACCTTCAGTATAGATTAAATAATTAATCAAGAAAGTAATTTATTAAAGATATGCTGAGAGTGGGAATCACCATCACTTGTATTCGTGGCTGTGATATAAAGCAAAAACACAACAACAAATCTGGAAACTATCATGATCATGTCTGTATACAGGAATATGAATAACTAGCTTTCATGTAAATATCCCACCCCAAATAAGCTCCAAACAAAGGATAGTAATCTACATGGAAACACTTATTCTTTCATTGATACTATGAGGTTTAAAGTATTGGTTCACCCACATTTCCAAAAAAAACACATCTTATTTAGGTGCTGAGTTTTTTAGATATTTGTCTTTACTGCTCCAACTCCAGAACAATGTGATGATTGGAATTTTGTTTGCAACACAATGTTTTCATCAGTCCAGCTAATAATAATACATTTTATTACTGCAGTGCTTCAAAACAGAGCACCTCACGTTCAGATAGATCAAAACAATACGCTAAAACAATAAAGCTGAGAATAAATCACTGAAAAGAATTTCAAGGTATGACTTGCAGAGAAAGTGCAAAAAGATTTTGAGTTGCACTCAAACACGTCAAGGCAACGTTACAGGTGGGGGCATGTGCACACTCAGACAACAGCTTTTGGATTTTTGTTTTAATTTTGTTGTTGTTTTACTCAGTTTAACAGTACATCTGTTATATATGCAGCAGTAAGTTCAACAGAAAAAAATCAAACAGAGAAACAACTGTGTTCAGTACAGCTTTTTAATTAGGGCATATATTTTATTTGTTTGTTTGAGTGTTCCTTTAGATTTGACGTGTGAGTTTTGAATGAAGGGACAGGGCCAGACTCAGACATTTGCTCCTGGGTTGAACCCTTATAAAGTACTTGGAACACCTAAACCAGTAGTTTTTTAACTGTTTCACAAACAAGTCATGTATCAAAAACTGCCTGAAAATCATTAGGTATTTCCCCTTGTGTGTCAAAGAGCCCAAACTGCATATAACATATTACCTCTGTGCCTGAGCCTGAACATTTAAACAACAGTAAAATCCAAAAAACATGCTTTTCCCACATGTGAATCGTTTCAGAGGAACTACCCTGTGGATTGGAATCTTGAGTTAAGTTAGTGAATCTGTGTCTTTGGGATTTGACTAACTAGCCCTTTAATGTGAACTGAATAGGACAGAAAATGAGAGACTTTGTGTAATCCAAACTGAGACAGATGAAGAGAGTTGTGGCAGGCTTGAATAGACCCAATGGTTGAGAATGACAGTTATTGTAATAAGTCCTAAGCCTAATGGACTTCAATCTTCTGTTTCCTGATATTAGCTCTAATCAGCAATCAGCCTAACATTACAGCAATCAGAAACACATTACAGATTACAATGTCTGATACTTTTTTTTTCTACTTTAAATAGAATCAACCGAACCACTGGATTTGGGGTTCAGAAAAAACAAATAAAGAAAATTAATGTCCTTTCCTGCTTGTTATGCTAAAACTGGTCTGAAGAAAAAATGTCAGCTTCAATTTTAGTTTTTAACACAGGATATCATGGACCAGACTATGGAATCTATGAGGTGGAGGTGCAGAAAGACGTAACCGTGCACATGATAGAAAACCAGCTGCCACATTTTTTACAGTGTAATTGCATTAGTCTTGGCATGGTTCTCCTAACACCACCTTGGAATCTATACCTTTTTATTATTTCCCATAATGTGAGTACTGGCGGATGCACACAGAAAGAGGTATTCCTCTGAAAGCGTGTGAACTGTGAAGTAATCAGCCAAATACGTCCTTGTTAGAGTCCAGTTGACACTCGTTGGGCTTTTACCCAAGCTAAAAATATGTCTCCTTTTCTTTCATCTGTCCTCTCTTTCATTTTGCACGTGAGAGGTTTACTGGGTGCTGCTGGTCCATGGCCTAACTGAGGCCTAAAGCACCCCTCCTGTAAGGTACTACGATGCCAAACATCATCTGATTTACAGCTTGGAGCACACGCTATGCCTTTGCTCCTATGGGCTATAAAAGGCAAATGAGAGTGAGATGTCCAGATCCCACTTGCTTTATTAACCTACATTCTTTCCAAGAGTAGAGTGGCTGCATGAACTGACTATAACCACATGCTGAAAAGTGGCAAACCTTCCAGGCCCCAACAGAAAGCTCACATGACGGGCAGTTGGAGGGTTGGGAGAGTGATCTGATAAAATCAGCTGCTGACCTGCTCTTGTATACTGTAAATAGAACAGTCAATGACAGTGGCTCCACAGCCTTGTCTGGCCGCAAATCACATTAAATATTTCCTCAGGAACATGTGGGGACCAGAATGACAATGACAAAAGAGTCCTGTTGAGAACCAAATGTGAACAAGACTAGACGTTGATGAACAATAAACCTTGTGGGGATGCCACATGAGGGTCACATGATTACCGAAGTCACATGCCTTCCGTGAACCATGTCCAAATTATACTGCCTGCTGTGATTAAATTAAAAGTTGCAGGACTATGACGGTCAGTGGACTTCATCCTCTTGGGGGCATCAACGTTACCACAAAATTTCATGGAAGTCCATCAGGTCGTAGCTAAGACACAGTGTACCAGAGTGGTGGTCTGACTGATGGACTACAAGCCATAGTTGGTAGCATGGCTCAAAATCACGAGACTAGAAATCTAAAATAACTCTAAAGGAAAAAAGAGACAGGGGATGTTTCTATCAGGTTATAGTAAGGCTTTGAAGTACTACACACCGACCAGTGCGAGTAGGCCTCTCTTGAAGATGCCGCCAGGACCCTCAACTGCCTTTACCCCACCCGTTCCCCTCAGGATTAGCTTTGCTATGATTTAGTGCTGTTTCTCACTGGCCTCTGGAATGCGACAGATGACGGATCTATTTTCCTACATTGTTTCACCTGCTCTAAATGGAACCACATGCTGCACAGGACCGCCTTTCCTTTGTCTGTAATTGGAAGCACATGCACTGTGAAGACAAGAGTAAAGTGAAGCCGCAACAACCGACATGGCTCCCTCCACCCTGCACCTCCCCTCTCTCAGGTCTGGGGTGCCACTTTTTGGCCCAGACCAAGTGTGGGGCCGCAGTGGCGAAACTGAGAGCCTTTACTGAACTAACTGACCTGGCATTGCATGTCAAATTCAGTTCAGTGCGATGACTGTATCATGTGTCCTCTCAGTCTTTCAAACCCTCAGACTGAAATTTGAGTGACAGTTGAGAGTCTGCTGAGGAAGGAGGCCTTGACATTTAGTCTGACATGCTTTGAGAACACAAGCAGCACTGTACTGTTCATTTGCCACGGTCTGTGATGTCTGGACGCAAAAGGCCACAGACACAGGGCATAAGGATCTCTAAATCTAACATCACTGCTTTGCACCAGAGCAAAATTGCATAAGGGAAGAATGTATGATATTTATTAACTTCATCAGTCACGTTAATTTAACATGTCTGTCAGTGATGTATGGAATTTTTCTGCAATATCCAGAGGGAGAGATACAGAAGTTTTAATAGTGCATGGCTTGTTAGCAGGGCCGTAGCCAGCACTTTAGAAACACTGAGGTCAAATGTCAATGTCCCCGTTTACCAAAATAAATATGGTCAGAAACCTGAATTTTCTCTTAATTTTTTTGAGTTAAATGCTACTGGTTAATTACCATATTACTGAATGTATACACCTGAAATTTTTGTTTAACAGGTCTTGAAGGGTGATTTTGAGAATCACTACTAGTCTGAGAACCAGCTGCATGTTGAACCAGTGATTCACTTACACAAGTGTGTCGTACACCCTAGAAACCTTCAGGAAGTGAATTTGTGAAGTAGAACTTCTCAGATGACAAATATATTCTTAAACTATATTTTTTTAAAAAGTAAATTGTATTTGTTAACATGCCAAACAGTTTTCAATCCAGGTAGTGTATTTTTATATATCAAAATGTCTGGAGGAGGTGTTTTAGGTATATTGAAATACTTGAACATAAACTTCCCCCAACCTTATAATAATTGCAGCGGTTAAGAAAAATACAGAAGACATGATCCTACTGACAGTACTGGTAGCTACATACCTGCATGTTATTTTAACAAAATTATATGAGGTAGAGAGGCTTTTATGTTCTCCACCCTCCGAGCCAATTTGGAACGATATCTCAGATTTGAAATGCCAATAAATGAAGTCAGTGGTAGGTATATCTGTAAATATTTTTGTAAATTCACTTGGCAGCAAGACCTGTCTTTCCCTTTTTTCTCAGGGTGGGGTTAAAATGCCAGATAAGTCATTACCAGGAATACTGGGCACACACAACACCCATTTTCAGGTTTTAGCCTCATTATTGTGAAAAGCATAAAGTGGTGTCCTTGATTAAGCCTGACATCGGCTGTAAACTCATCAGGGGAAGCTCACGGGGGCCTCTAAGTGGCCTGATTGCCATGGAAAAGCTGGCAATGTTATTTTTCCGCCACCAGCATAGTGATTAGCACCCTGTTACATTTAGTGGGCTAGATTAGTGACTCTGGCGCCAAAAATTAGTGCAGTCCTCTGGCTTCTCAAGTCAAACAGTGATGACTGTGAGAGATGCTGGCTGGTTTTAACCATTTTATCACTGTAGTTGTTGAGGCCTTGAGGGTGGAAGCAGGACATTTTTCTTTTTTTAATGGATAAGAGAATGCAGATACTGACCAAATGTGTTGTCCTGAATCTTTTTGCTGGTTCCAGAAGTGAAACTTGTGCTGTACGCCAGTGACATCTACTGGTCATAAGCAGTGCATAATGAGGAAGCTTAGTTTACATATTGTGCATTCAGTATATTTTTGAATAACATCATTTGGATGCAATGCAATATACATAAAAAATAGTAAAAAGGTATACATTTTTATGCCTCATGTCCAGTGATGACAATATGACTGAAATAATAAATAAGTGATGGAAAATTAGGATATGAAACTTGACCAACCATGAAGAAAAGGAGCAGTTATTCTACTTTAAGATGAAAAAAAAGACTAATTCTTGATTTGTGACCACACAATACTTAAACCCTGTCCCTGTGCCCTATTAGGACAAGCATCTTTTTTAATGGTTTAATTCTCCTGCTATTAATGTTGGCCACTCTTGTTCCTCTGTGCAATGTACAAAGAAAATTGCAATAATGGTTGCCATTTTTACGGTTGCAATAAATTTAAAGATACCACCTGTCAATGGGCATGAGGGAAGGATACAGCCTGGACAGGTTGCCACTCTACCTCAGGGCTGACGTATAGAGACAAGCAGAGTCAGACACACCTTCAGGCAATTTAGAGCCACCAATTAACCTAACACACATGTGTCTTTGGACTGTGGGAGGAAGCCAGGGTTCCTGGAGGAAACCCAAGCAGGCACATGCAACCTCCATAAAAAAAAAGGGCACCTGATCAGCTGACAGATTCAAACCCAGGTCCTTCTAGCTGACTGGTGACAGTCCCAGTGATTAAATGATCATTATGAATTCTTTGGTGAAATAATTTAATATGTCAAAGGTTTAGTTGGTATACCAAAGTTCACTTTGACATGACAGTGGAACAGAACTGTAAAGCATCTATTTCTAGTATAACTGTAAACCCCATACTGAAATAGTATGTAAATGTGGATTATATATATCTGGTATATTGGTGCATAGTATAGTTGTCAGATTTTCAGTCGTTCTGTTTGGAAAATGTGTTTTTCTTATCATATTACCAACCATCTCGACAAGCGATCTAAGTTTATGGTGAAGCAAAGATCACAAAAGAGAGGAGCAGATCAAAGTAAATGCCAGTGTTGAAAAAAGATTTCAGCTGGAAAAAGAGCAGCTGTGATGTTGTGGTGGGCCAGCTGCACTGATGATCTGATGATCTGATTAGGAACCTGCTCTCAATCACGTAGCTAACACAGTTCACACACAGGCAGATTTATTCGTGCTCATGCAACACTGCTACTTCACAGGAGAATGGAGTACATGTTGTGGAAACCTTAGTTTGTTTTTAAAAGAGGGATAGCAAGTCATACCATGCATGACTTATCTACTGCAGTACAACCTGATTATATGATAACTCAAGTGGTTCTACAGTGTAGACCAAAAGCATAATTTCCAAGTGTGTACCTGGAGTATTATATATATTTTTTCACATCTTGAGAAATTATTTTAATTAATTTATATTAGAGATCACCTAAAATATCCCAAATTACAGACTTAGTGAAAAAAAATTAAATGATTCTTCAAAAACCTGGTTCACGAAATGTCTGATTAAAGTTAGAGAATGATTGTGTTCATGGTTAATAACCACCATGACTGCTAAGTGTCCTTAGTTACTGTAGGCTACCAGCTGCATATTACGATGTGGTATCACTAGAGACCTTTAAGCTTCTAATGTACAATGAGAGACAGGACAGAGTGAAGTCACCCTACTCTTCCTTCCCACTCCTTTAAGCAGTCCCTGGCCAGTCAATTACTGAGATGGAGCTGTGATTGATCATGTCACAGGTAGACTCTTCTTCAATAATGACAAATGTTCTCCTCAGCAATCCTCACTTGATATTGTCAGGTGCTCTGTCTATAACAGAGAACACATGCACTTTGCCCACTAGTCTTCACTTAGTGATGGTATAGTGACAGACGCTTTCAATGTTTTTTTATTTGTTTGTTTGTTTAAAAATGTGTTATTAATATTCAGACCTTTGATTCAGGACTGTACACATGCCCTTTTGGTAGCAGTCACAGCTTCTCACACCTGGCTTTAAGCAGTTTATCCTGTTCTTCCTGACAGATCCTCTCAAACTCAATCAGACTGGATGGGAAGTATCTGTCATCTTCAGCTGGCTACAGCATCACCTTGGCTGGATGCGTCTGGTCATTATCATGCTGAAAGCTGAGCTCTCATCTCATGCACCCCGAAGCAGGTTTTCTTTAGGCACTTTGGCTGCATTCATCAAACAAGTCTTATGCCTCTTACTCAAAGTGGCTCGATCCAGCCACTCTAGCATCACGGCCTGATTGATGGAGTGCTGTGATGCTTGTGCTTCCGGCAGCTTCTCCCATCTCTGAGGAGGATCTGCAGTAGAACCTCTGACAAACTGACTCAAAGCTTTTTAATGGATTTATACCCTTCGATAAACTCTGATGGTCTACAGAGAGCTACTTAGACAAGATGGCTTTTTTTTTGTGATGATATAAACTTTCTAAACTGTGTCCAATACATTTGTCACAGGTGGACTGCAATTGCAAGTTGTAAACACATCTTGAGAAAAAATACACACTGGATGACATGAATTTAGATGGCCACATCAAACATGTGCTTGCATTTGAATTAATTTGCAATAGGTTTATTTAAAAAAAATTGTTTTTACTGTCATTGTGGGTTATTGGGTGTAGACTGATGGGAAATAATTTATAACTTCAAAAGCAAATCTGCAACACATATGTTTGCAAGTCTGAGGCTAACTGACTACATAAAGTTGATAGATTTCAACAAACACCCCAGATGTGTGCAGACAATATAAAAGTCTTTAATCTTAAATGATTGGATCAGATGATTATGCATGAGTTGCACAGAGGCAGTCAAGATTTTCCGCCTCATGTGAGCATCTTTGAAGATTTTGAGTATTTGGTAAGGATTTGGTTGACATGTATAATGAGTAATTTGTGAGCTGAAATGTGTAAATGAAGACATACAGTGCATGTGAGAGAGGAAGAGCCTGTAAAATGTGATTTCCAGTGTGAAAACTGAACAAACCATTCTCCTCAGTTATTATTTTCAATAGATCATACAGCATAAAGAGACACTGGTGGGTTTTTAATTGTTGCTTCAGGTCTCTTCCTCCGTTTAAATAGGCATGTAAATATTTAAAACAATTCTCAGCTGGTTTGACTTTAAGTGGTTTCTATATTGTTCTGAATTAATGTGCCACAAAACCAGGAGGATCCTATATTTCCAAAAATTAAATGAAAATGTAACGGTTTGAGGAAATGACTTTTTTTTTGCTATGTTGCAGAGAGTTGTCTGTGTCATGTCTGTGTGGTTAATATGAAAGTGGAGGCAGCAGCCACTTAGCTTACGATAGTTCAACATCAAGAAATGAAAATCAGGGACAGTAGCCTAGCCTGGCTCTTTTCAAAAGTAAAAGATCTGTCTGCCAATGTCCCTGCAGTATCTGGTTTGTTTAATATAGACAAGTGTGAAGCAGCAAGTTTTGCAAAAGATGTAGAAGACGGTTTCTGTGATAAACAATGGTAATTTGGTGGAAGTATTGACATTGCAAGCCAACCAGAATTGTTTGACATGTTGATTGGTGATTTTTATGGTTTTGACAATTTGTTTTTTATTTGAGCAGGGCATAACTACTTTTATATAGATGTGAGTCAGGTTGGTTTTCTTGTAAAACCCTCAGTAAAAAATTAACTATATATTTTTAATATTTTATCTTTTATCTCTATTTGTTAAGTACACTCCATACAACATGCTGTGCTGTACAGATTTACAGCCATCCTACAATGTGCCACATTTTAATGTAGAAGACTTCACTATATTATTCTTCCACATTCTGCCCTCTGTCCCTGTTAGAGTAATTGAATAGGGCAAAGGCAATGGCATTCATCATATAAAGGAGCAACTACCACAAAGGGCATAGCAGGGCTGATAAAAGTGGGATAGACAGGTGGAACAACGCATGGTAAAAGCCAAAGACCTCTGGTAGGGACTCATGCACACATTCACGCACGTAATCAAGTGCTGTGCTTTTTATGCTGTGCTGTAAACTACACAAAACATAAAAACAGCTTGCTGTATCTGCTGTATATTCTACCTCCACTATAAGTGAACAGTTTAAACACTGTGACAGTGTGAGATGATAAATGGCTTGTAGTTTAAAGAGACACTACAGTACATGAGATCTCTTGGTCTCCATACGACTGATAACACAACCGTGACACAACTCGGCAGCTGCTGGACATCATTTTGAACTGTGCCTTCAAGAAACCAGACACATACAGTAAACAGTAAGATTTGGTTCAGGCATTGTGAAATACATCCCTATTTTTAGGCAGCTGGTCAGTTGAAGCTACACACACACACACACACAGGGTTGTATAAAGCATGTTTTGTAGCATGGAAAGAACATCTCTTGAATCTCAAGTGTTTAAAGTTGGCCTATTTCCACCCTCCTCTTAGGTCCTGGTGAGTGGAGGATGTTGTACATTCATTAGCGGAGGCAACTGTCAAGGGCCTAGCTGACAAATGACCTTAGCCCCTAATGCCCACCCACCTGTGTTTTGTTTTTGTTTTTTTTGTGTGTACACTTTGGTGTTTGGTGATATCCTATATTCTTCTTACTGACAACAAATCTTGAACATCTAAAGCCAACAAAAAATGCATTTATATAGCAAATATTTTTTTGTGTATCCAAAGTCATATGAAGGTTAATAATTAATTGTTTGTTTGTTTGTTTTTCTATTATG